>JABSMS010071721.1:0-40633 GCA_018902275.1 Aleiodes sp. PSUC_FEM 10030003
ACTCAGCGACATTAGCCACAAGAGGATTCCCTCCGAAGGGAAGTTACCTACAACTGTTTGCATGATCACGATTAGTAAATGAATGAATGAAAAAAGTGGCACCGAACTTTTGAATCGAGTCAGGGTGATCCGCAGTGGAATGGAATGCAACGGAAGTTAAAGTAGTATCCCAGTGAAATCGAGGACATTTAATCCCTTATTTTATTGATGCTGTATGAAAGATGATATTTCATAAAAGATGATATTAGTAATGCATTCGCTCGGAAAATAAAAAAAAAATCAATTGTCACAGTTTAAAATGAATTTTTCAAATTCATACAAAATTTATCCTTCGTTATGAATTTCGGAAAATAACGTAGCTACAAAATTTTTTCATAGGAATTTTAATGCACTCCAATTTTTTCCATGATTTTTAAAGAGGTCCTCATGAAAATTCCTCGATTGCCTTTGATTTCGAGACATTTTCCGAAAACCCACTTAATCCAAACGTCACTACGGACTCAATTTACAAAAACTTTATTCGTAAATTCATTAAAATTAATTTGTTCTTCTTTTCCGCACTTCAATGAAACACGAAGCGGAATTACATAAAACGCTTCAGTGCTCAAATGCCACTATAAATATACATTAAACTCGTTACTTTCTCGATGCAGTCTCATTTAAAATTGTACGAGCAGTAAACATCCACTGATGTTTTATCGTTAAGCCCGTTTTTTTACGAGTGTTTTCATTTTTCAGGATAGAATTAAGATAGTTTTGTTGCAAAAAATGAATAAAAACGAAAAAAACGTTGTATTCACAATTTGCGATGGAATATGTGGATGAAAACGGAACAAAAAAAATTGCATGCTTGAGTTTACATTTTTGATAGATGCAACGTTAAATAAAATCCATTGGACAGTTTAAAGGTTTATGACGTTGTTCATTTGTCAAGTGACTCCAACTATCTGTATTTACAGAAACCTCTCGTGGATTTACCTGAAGCGACTGAGATAACAGTGCTTTCGGAGCATTCGCTCCCTAGGCTATTTGTCAGGGGTTTACTTTTCGCCGAAGTGTACATTTACCCATTTCTCATTGTTTTCTTCTATTCTTGTTTATGTAACAAATGTTGCACAAATGGAATGAAGAAAAAAATGAAAAAAATCAAGAGTGCAAATATAATCAGAGGAAAAATAAAAGAGAACATTGGTAATTCGATCATTCATTATATACGAGAGGAGGTTCATCTCTATTTTCGTAACGTAGAACAGTGGATGATTGGTGAATTTTCTAGACGTCTCCTGATTGGTTGCATGCTCGCGCAAGCCTCTCAATAGCAACTCAATGAAACGGTTTTCGGGTCATTAGATTCCGATGTTTTTAGAATTCAAACGACGAAAGATTTTTTTTTTAATTCAATTTTTTTTTAAGTAACAACTCTGTTTGGACTATTTACATTACTCTTCAATTATTTTATAAAAGTTTATTTATATTATTAATATAATTCTGTATAAATAAACGTAACTCATAGTACGATACTACGACATAGTACGACGCGCGAAAGCACGTCTGCAAACTTCTTAAGTGGAATAAAAAATATTGAAGCGTCAAAAAGAATGGGACGGATGTACTTTTCGATTAATCTCAAAGTTCCGGGGTTCGGAATAATGATAGGTGATTTTAAAATGGAAATACATGGAGAATATTCACACTGTATTGACGATGACTCCGAAATTTGTAAATTGACAGAGTTAGGCAAAGTGAGGGAGAATATTACGTTGAGAATGAGGGTGGAAAGTCGTAAATAAGAGAAAGTGATATAATCGTTTGTCACTTCTTTGTGTCGTTACGATTAATATTTTGTTTCTCGCTCATCCGAATCCCCGTATGAATTTTTGAAAAATTTAGTATCGAAAAAAACCTTGTTCGAATTTGCAAAAAAAAACGCTCAGGATAAACGACATGAAAAAAAGGCTCGGAAAGCTTTGAAAAATGGAAAGGTATCCTCGAGAATATGAATTTCGTTCATTTTTTTCCCTTTCCTTCCCTTTTTTTCGTTTCACGTTTTTTCCCCGTAAAAGCTCACTCGACAACACAATTCACAATGGAAAAAACAATCGAAACATTTTTGAATTAAAATTTTCATTCCACAATGAATTTTAATACTTTTACCACCAATAAATCTTTTCCAAATTCACCGAATTTTGCAATTCTTTATTTTTAAACGAAAAATCCTACAAAACGTGCAATGAAATATTGGCTAAAAATATTTTCATAAATTCACAAATGGTCGAATGTTTTTCCGGAGAATAGTGGCTTCTATGTGATTTGAATATTACCAAAGACAAGAAATAGGCAGAGAGAGAGAGAATGAGAAATCGTATATTTTCAGGCTCAATATCTGTGCATGAAGTGTTTGATTGTGGGTAGAAATGTCGATCAAGTATCCATAAATCATGCTTAACGATTCAACATTACTCGTGCCTACGTATACGGTTTGTACCATTGAAATTCGTTTATTCATGTAATTCAAACTGTACTTGAGAATTTAATAGCGCTGATTCAGAATCATAAATACTCGGAGTAAACAGGGGCTCATGACACACGTTATGGCAGCGGTAAAACAAATTTAAATTCAATCATAAAATAACAATAATAAAAATCATAATAATAGATAAAAAAGAATATTTTTTCAGGGAGAAAATTTTTTCGTTGACAGATTCTCTCGATAATGTAAAAAATCTCATCCACAGGATCAAATATCAAATCCTTCTTTAGGATATTGTCAAGCTACAGAATATGTTATATAATTTGCTCGGCTTCAGCCACCGTGAAAGATGATGCCTTCACCATCTCATACATTTCACCTGCCTTTTTTATATGGAAAAACCACAAATTCCCCGGAAAAAGATGATTTTTTTCTTCCTCTCGCCTGTCTGCTTTTATTTTTATTCTCGCTACGAAAACATCGAGAGTTGGAGTGACGTGTAATATTTGAATGTATCTGTATTATTTTTATTCTAGCGAATATTTCAGACTCGGTGGTGTATTCTTTGGGGAAAGTAGATGGGAGAGATTGAAATTTGGTTTAAAAATGATTGAGATGGGGAAAATTTGTTGGAGAAAAACCCTATTTCTTGATGAGAGTTTTGGAATTTGATTTTCTCTCAGCAAAATTTCAAAAATTGGCATTTTTTAAAAATTTGCAGACCTTCAAAAATTAAAAATTTAAATTCTTCAACTTCTCCCCAATAAATAATTCTTCTTAAAAAAATGGAAAAACACGCTGAAAATTATATCTTACAGAATGATGTGAGTCAGTGCATGAAATTACGTTGAAATGATGATACCGTGAATTTGAACTACCGCACTATTTTCGTTCCGATTATCCCGAATCTTCCACTCGAGGGAGAGGAAGATACCTAAGTAAAATGAAAAAAGTAAACAATTCAATTCTGAAACTCGATTGATCTGAAACACGAATGATGAGCATTCTGTTATTTGTGGTTGCAGATAGACCGGCTGAATCTACCTGTGCAAGCATATATTTCCAGCTCGTTGATTTAAACTTTCTGCTTCAATCGATTATCGTTGCCAGATTCACTTGCCATTGAAATTTCAACAGACGATAACTTCATTGTAGCGGGCGTGTTCACTCTCGTGTATTTTCATAAACGCTTGAATTTATTCTATTTACATTTTTTTCTATCGAATGCTTTATTTTCCTTTTGAATTATGTCTGGATAAATTGATGTATCGTAAAGTTGGATGGTAGCAATTTGCCGATTTTGTTTATCTCCTCCAACGAATTTGTTGATGAAGTTCATGTTAATTTGTCAAAAAACAATTACAATGATTGTGGCGACTAAGAGAGAGAAATTCACTCAAACGAATGCAGCCAGGCTATTATGTATATAAGACTACTCATCTCCGTTATCTTCAGTGGAGTGTAGAAGAATGTATTGGAAAAAAGCTCTTGCGACGATATTAATCATCAGTTAGACACTTCGTGTCAGTGAATTTGAATGATAGAGATCCTGGTCCAATAGTGATGCACAAAAAAAATCTGAAAATCTGTCTCGTCTACCAGGTATATCCTCTTTGAGGGCCCAAGCCAGAAGAAGGAACACGAGGCGGTCCCGGATTTATTTCGCTCCACTTCTCCCCACTCCTCAATCATTTGGGTGATCCATAAGTCACGGAACTGAAGATTTACTTCAACCCCTCAAACCCGGCGTCAACACGCAATTTTTTGCAAATTTCAATATTTATCGAAATATAAGACGTGATGAAATATTACAAACTCCATTCACTGTTAAAAAATTTCCTCTGAATTTTCCGTGTTAAATCCCGGAAATTTTAAACAAGTCACATTTATGCCGAAATTCCAGGAGATCTCGTTATTGAAAATTCACGTTTTTCATGATCATGCAATTATTTAAAAAATGTATGCATCAAACGATTAACGAGATGAATCGAATTTCCGATGGGCACGATTTTTGTGGAACATTTCCCCAATGAAAAAGTCTCGATAATTTAATTTTTAGCTTTTTCTCATTGAAAAGTTAATTGAGAAAAAGACAATTGTCTTCGATTTTCGTTTCTAGTAGACGAAACATTTTCAGAATAATTTTTTTTTTAATTATGCATGTTCCACCAGTGTATTGTGGCATTTTTGCAGATCATTTTTTCCTGGCTTTGTATTGAAAATTAACAAGATTCCCAAAAATCATAAACTTCATTACATCACTCGTGGAAATTATTCATCACGCAATTATTGGATGAACCTTCAAAAAAAATCAGAAATTCCGAATAATTCGTCGATTACAAAAATTTGCCATCCATTAAAAAAATGAATAATTATCAAAATCGCAGAGATATTACTTAAATAATTACATTAGTTTTTATTATCAGTCTAATCACATGGTAAAGGGGAGTTGCGCGGTAGACTCAGTTTACAACCAATGGGCTTAACTTTACGTTGGAGAGGGGGAGAATCACGTTCATATCTTAGCGGTAGTATCAGGTAGCAGCAACGCGCCAGTGGTTGCTCTGGCACAGAGCCGCGCGCGTCCTTACCCCATGGGGTTATCACTGTACTTGCCCGTAACTATCTCGAAAAAGTTCCTTGAATAAATAAATAAAGAAAAAAGAAAAGAACTTTGTGCAATGAATTTTAAAATTTAATTCAATCAATCCTTTAATCAATTCATCAACTTTTTTTTCGTAAATAAAAAAATTCATTATTTTCTGAATGAAATTTTAATTTCTATCATAAATTTTAATAATTCTTTTGTTTAATAGAAATCTTTTATCGCTGAATCAAAAAGTGAAATACATCAGGTGAATTTTTTAACTGTTTCTTTGTCGAAAAAAAATAAAATTCGAAGGGAAATTATTTTTAAAAATATTCTCATCGATAAAATCTCATGCATTTGAGAGAAATTTAATTGTTCAATCGAAAAGATAAATATATTTGGTTGAAATACTGATTTCATCTTCACATTTGGTCCGCCCCTGAATTTATTCAAAAATACGTAATTTGGAAAAAAAATTATTTGTGGTGTTTCACGTATTGAACATTGAATGCTTCAATGAGTGCGTTCCTTTGGTTTAATATAATTTCTTTTGACGGAAGGAATTCTTAATAAAATATTATGAGAAACCAGAGGTAATAAATTATTCATATTTCGATGCATCAATCTTTCGCATTGAGGAATATCATGAATTTCAATTACATAAAAGTTAACTGTAGCTGCACATAGAGGGCTTCCTATTTATTTTATGTCACTGGAGAGATTTTGCTTTTGTCAAAGGTAACGATATCTGCACTGATGGGATTCTATTTTTCCGGAAAAATAATAATGGAAAAATCATAGAATATTGATAGAGAAGAAAAATCAGAATACAGATATTCGATTCGTTTATTCTGGAATTCATTAATTTTTCATTGAATTCAGTGGAAGATTTTTTCCTCCAATCATTATTATTATTATTATTGAAGGAGAGAGAAAGAAATATTTCCATTCAATCATTCGTTTTTTTATAATCAAAAATAATTGAATTGAATCCATCAAAAATTGAGATATTCTGTCAAATGAACGAAACTGATGTCAAATCTGTCGATATTCACGAAAATATCAATACTTTTTTTGGTTAAATAATTTAATTGAAATAGAATTCTATCCTTCAATCACTTGGATACAAAATATTTCGTCAATAAAAACAAAAAAAATCTTCTTTTGTTAATTGTTGAGAGAAATTGACAGTTGCATTCATATTGAATGAATTGATTTGTATTTGTTTTAATTAACGAATGATTTTTTTGTTTCACCGCCAAAGAAATTCCATTCGCGAATGAAAATTTATGGGCAAAAAAAAATCATCACGAAAATAAAGAGAGAATCCTTTGAAATTTTGATGCTCAATTACGTGGATTTTTCGATGGATTCAATAATTTAATTTTAGTTGAAAAAGATTTATTGGATGAGACGTTTAAATTATCGATACTACAATTTTTTTTTCCATTACCTTCTTCAACAACTATATTTATTTACAAGAGTCTCGAGATGCTCATCGTGGGAATCGATTGGCAAGCTTTAATACGAGGATTATCGAGAAATTTCAAGTTCTGTTCACCAAATCGTCTTATACGGGTGAAGAAGATTGCAAGGGCATTCCATATAACTCGTTCTATCACTATGAAACTTTAGTCAATAAACGTCAACTCTGTCGGTGTGCACTACACTGAGGGAACAAAATATTTTTTAGGAATACTATGCAGTTTGCGTCAATCAGAAATTTGGCAATGGTTTTTTCCCGATTAAAAAAAAAAAAAAGATTTTTCCCGATTAAGAAATTAATATTTTGGATTAATTCTCAAACTTGATCGACAATGAAATAATTATTTCCAAATAATAATAATGATAAAGAAAATTACTCTCAGCGACGCAACAAGTGGCCATCGAATTTGTAAATGAATAACCGTTAATTTGGAATTTTCCCAAGGATTTCAATCTAAAAAGTATTATCAGCTGTTGTCACGAGCCATGAAATTTTGCGTAATTAAATTAAAGAAAAAAATTAAATTAAAAAAGTATGAAGAGTATATTCATCACTGAGAATATCTCCGAAAATTCCACGAATCAATGTATGAATTACTGCTAAAATTGTCTGACATTTTTCAGCAGTAAAATCACGATTTTTCCGGCGCTTTTGTTTTAACGTTCACGTAATAGATAACAGAGAGTAAATTTACATAGAAAGCGTCAAGTTCTTTCTCATTTTAGAGCAAATTGTCTTAGATAATAAGATTTCACTGGTGGCCCAAGAGTCTGATGAGGCAGTCGTGTTTAGAATAATGACAAGCTCTAATAATGAGAGATGAGAGGGAAATTTTCAACCTAAAAGAAGAAGTATTCGTTGACAAATTAATTACAGGGACACAATCGAGTAAAATGGACCCTTTGATGAAGCTTATGAGGATGTTTTTTTCTGAGTAGCTTGCTCAGAAATTCTAGGAAATTAGTGATGAGAATCTAATTTAAAAATTCTGTTTTTCCCTTTTTTCTCATAAAAATTCGATTTTTATGAAAAAAAAAACCGTTTTTGTTCTTGGAAATTCGCGCAAATGAAAGCTGACAAAATGCCCGATCAATTTTATTTTTTACGAATTGATTTTCGATGGAAATTGAAAAAGTTATCGTTATTCTTAGAAAAATCGTTTTTTCACGATAGCTTCGTTAATTTTCATCAAAAAACGTTTTCTCAAAAAAGAAATCAATGCAAAATTTCATTAGCTTTCAGTTCCACGCAACCTCGATACGCTGCGATGATCAGAACAGGAGATATCCCCAAAAAAAAACCAGAAGACATTACCTCTAAATTTCGCAAGAAAAAACAATTCGAAAGGATTTTAAAAAAAAGTCAAAAAATAATATTCCTTGCAAGACTTCAATCGAAAGTTTCCCTGGATCTTTCATGAAAACGTTAGGGAGAACCGTCCTCTTCTTACTTCAAAGATAAATCCTCTTTTCTCTTAAAAAAATCACCCCCTCACAATTCTCAAACGGGAAAATATTTTAATATGTCAGGCTCTCTAAAATCTTCAAACTTCAAAAATCCTATTACCTCGAAAAACGCTTTCGGCAATATGTTTAAAAAAAAATAATCATTGTATATACAGCAATGCACACAGAAATGAGATAGGAAAATTCCCAAGAGTCATTCAGACAAACGCAATAAAATATCGCAACTTTCTCTTCCTTCTCTCTCTTTTTCTTCAAGTTTTTTCCATTGTTGAAGATGAGAAACTCGGCTCGTTTTAAAAGTCCCTGACAAGTAGAGGAAAAACAATTTCTACTCGTCAAAAGAATTTCACGAGTGCCATACAGCTAGATAAAAAAAGTTTTATCAAGTGAATTCGCTCAGAATGAAAAATCACGATGTTACACTCTTTTCTTCTTAGTAGACGTGAAAAACAGGAAAGTTCTTAATTGAGCACGACACAATGTAAAAATCTGTGATTTTGTGTATTTAAGAAAGTTCAAGTAGCATCAATAGTTTCGCACTGAGCACACTGTACATTTTGAGATTTTCAATAGTCAAAATTGTTAATTAAATCACGTCAGAAAAATTTAAAAAACTTCTTTGCGCGATTGAGAATCAGAAAAATAATTTCCCTTTTTTCTTTCCGGCATAAATTACTCCAACATCATTTTAATCTCAGAAATTTTTTCAAAATTCAAATGTTATGAAAAACTTCATCAAAACCTTTTTTTTTAAATAAAAAAAAAAAGTCTTTTTAGCTCTCTTCCCGCTCCACAATAAAGCTCTAAAAAACTTCCGCATCCCCACAGATTCGGAAGTATCCCAAAGAAACAATCTCGAAGTAATTTTAATTCCCGTTTAAAAAACGCGTAATAATAAATCAACGAAGATGAATGTGCAGTGAGGATTCAAATAATTACATCCCAACAACAAAGTAAAACTCACGCGACTCCAAGAGGCACTTGCCACAATGCTAATGCTCGAACTTGCTGGCAATGAGTCGACGAGAGTCACCAACTTCCAAAGCCATCCAATTATAAACTATCCAAAACATTATGTGTACTCCGACTGTTAGGCTAAAGTTGTGCCAATTAATTGATAAAAACTTGAGTGAATAGCGGCTTGAAATTACTGTTTAAAAAAACGGGACATTCACAGTGAATATGAAGTCATGAAGACGATTTTTTTAATGGTGATGCTGGGCTGGATGTGCCAAACGAGCTCCGCTCGTAAGGCATCATCCGCCATTAATTGGTCTGAAAGCCATCGAAACTCGAATAATCGTAATAAAACATTTGGATCATTAAATTATGATTTTAATAATTATCAAAATATAAAAATTGACGGTGTAATTAATGGCGATGACGAAGATTGGTTTCGTGCGATTGATCCGATTGTTTATCATCATCATTTTAAGAATCCAATAACCAAACACGGAATAAGACACAGCGATAGATTGTTTCGCTCCATTGAGATGAGTTCGCGGGCCAGTGGAAATTTTATCTGGCCGATTAAGAAGGAGGCAGTGGTTGAGGGTGATTTAGTTCTCGGTGGCTTAATGATGGTGCATGAGAGAAAGGACAATGTTACTTGCGGTCCTGTCATGCCGCAAGGAGGTGTACAAGCGCTCGAGGCAATGCTTTATACGCTCGACTGGGTTGATAGAAGAAAAATTGTGCCTGGTGTTAAGATTGGAGCGCATATACTTGATGACTGTGATCAGGACACTTATGGACTTGAGATGGCTGTTGATTTTATCAAAGGTATGTTTTAGAATTTTTTGAGGATTTTTTGGTTCTGTGGAAAAATATTCGGGGACCAAATAACCGCGATTATTTCAGAAATTTAAACACTGGGTTTAATCGGAAATTTAACATCACTGTTAAGAAATTATTTCGTAATTTTTGTGAAATACCGGAAATTTTGAACGAGTCATATTCCGACTGAGAATTTAGGGAATCTTGTTATTGAAAATTAAAGTTTGCCAGGTATTTTTTAATGATTCTACCGAAAAATCAATGAAACTTGTAAATTTCAGTTAAACTATTCCGGGAAAATTCTGGTAAATCACGGAAAATTCGGGGAAAAATAAGAAATTTTGGTTAATTTTGCTTCTCAATGTTTATGTTTTATGAACCATCGATGAATTTCAAATTTCAGTTCGATTATTCTATTTGAGACTCATGAATTCCCTTAAATTTTACCGAAAAATTGAATTTTCATGCAGCACGTTCTTTTGCCCTAAACAAAATTAAATTATTTGCAAAACATGAACAATGATCTTTCTTTCTCACATTTTTTATTCACATAATGAGAAAAACCAATTGAGCAATAAATTTATTTAAGAAAATTCTTTCGGTAAATTATTGAATGGAAATTGTTTTTCCGGAGCAATTTTTCCCTGGAAATTTTTGTCCGGGAAATAGACTGCCAGAAGCAGAACTTCTCTATCTCCCATATATTCCGAAATATTCCCTGAAGAGAAAATTAATACTGAAAAAAAAGTGTAGCCTTTGCTAATCATATTCCCATCAATCACTTGTTCTAAAGTTATTACGACTGTTACGATTTTGTTCCACGAAAAAAAAAACAATGTGTAACTTTTTTTTCTGTATTCAAAGAGGAAATTGTTATTCGTGGTAACAATAGGGGTTTGATGAATTCAGGAGAAAATTGAAAAGCTTTTGTTTCGAGTGTCAATCAGAGACCTTTTTTTTCCTTTTTAAACCTTTTATTTCAACTATGAAGCGCAAAGGCTCTCAGTTGTTGGAGTTTGTGCCTCATCTGGTTGCTTGATTGATTTTTATTTGTAGATATATTGAGATACACTGAATTGAGTTTTATTGCAAGTTAAATTCCACGAAATATTTTAATGTCTTATTAATTATCATTGAAAAATTATTAGGTTTTATTCATTTTTAAATTAATTCAGGTAAATGACAGAATGAAAAATAATTTTAAAAGAATATTCAAAGACCAGATGGCGTACCAATCGAGGCCGAGAAAATAATCAGAGAAAACCCCCAAAATCAACCCTTTGCTATTTAACCAAAAGAAATCAAATCTGCCTTTCACACCCGTCATGATTCACCCGTATAAATTGAGCTCTATCCAATCTCATTCGTTGATTATCTCCCTAAATAACTCCCCAAATGTTTCCCAAATTTTCCGGAATTTTTTTCACGATACTGTTAACATAGCCCATCACGTTCGATCAATTTGCCATAATTTGTTC
This sequence comes from Aleiodes sp. PSUC_FEM 10030003, assembly GCA_018902275.1. NCBI lineage: Eukaryota > Metazoa > Arthropoda > Insecta > Hymenoptera > Braconidae > Aleiodes > Aleiodes sp. PSUC_FEM 10030003. The sequence goes on from JABSMS010071721.1 coordinate 11,267, forward strand.
ACTATCCCTTTAACACCCTCATCCCCACTACTTCATGGATGAATACGAGTGGTCAGTACAGAGAGGGAGCCACCCTAGATACTCCAAATATTCCATGCCAAGAGATAACCTTGTAACTATTGTCACCAAGGATGGATCATATCCAACATCCTGACATTCTTGATATTCAGCATCCCATTTCCTCCTCCCTCCTCCAATGAAATTTACGAAATTCCATCTAACGCATTTTCGACGTCAATGAATTTTCCAACTCGACTAACACAGATGTTCACGGTCCAGTTTATCTTGTTGGATCATTGCCAAAAGAGTAATCTTGATATCTACTGGCCATTGACTTTGAGCATCACTACTCTCTCAAATACGAAACACTCTGCTGCTGTTAGCACATAATAAGAAGAAAAAAAGAAGAGAAAGAGGGAAAATGAAAAAGTAAGGAAGGTTTATGTGTAGATGGGGATACGGTTTCCCTCACGGGTATTGCTCTAAGTACATTATCCAGTGGCTACGTATAACGAAGAGGCGGAGAGATGGGGAGAAGGGGAAGGAGAAAACACTAGACAGAGTGGAAAGTACAGGAGAGATTCTGCAAGGACTACTAACCTCCTGCGCGCACAGAAGATTTGGGGATAAAAGTTGTTAGCCTCCCATTGCTGATGTTTTTTTTTGTCCTTGCCTCCTGCTTTTTTTTATTAGCTTCTTCTTTTCAACATTATTATCAGCCCTGGTATATAGCAGCTGAACACGGCCATCTAATTTTTATGCTTTTTAGATGCTTCTTTTTTTGGGTGGCGCGGGGGAGTAGAGCAGTGAAAAAGCTTAGCCAGGAAAAACAGAGGTGGGTTGCGGGTTATTAATCTTGATTGTGGGTGGGATTAAATTAAGTTGGGATTTATTGCGGATATTAAAATTTTTTGAAGTGGAATAGATGAAGAATTCATGCAGTTTTGAATTAAATGGATTGCGAAGTTTTTTGGGTATTTTTTTCAGTTATTTTTATATATGATCGCTCAATTTATTGGAACTTAATTAAATGGAATTTTTTAAACAATTAGTTAAATACAACAATTAGTTAATATAACAATTAGTTAAATATAACAATTAGTTACGTTATTTTATCCTCAAAAATCTCACATCTTCGTCGTTAGTAAAAATATTAACACAAATTGCTGAAATAATGAGAATTAAAATGATGAAATCCAATTAATCTTTATCAAAAATGTGCGGATTCACATAAAATTCTATGCAATTTTCCCTGCGCTTTAAAGTCGATTAACTGTCAGGACATTCCTTTCTCATTACACTGTGCGGTCAAGTGGATTATTACCGTTATTATTATTATTATTGTTTTTTTGTTAAATTCAACGTTGCGCACGCGATGTCAGGTACAATCAATTATGAAAATTTATAGTGGGTAGAAGGAACAATGGTAATTTTTCGTTGAAAATGAGGAAGAATGTTCAGAAAAGCAGGGAGCGCAAAAAAAAGAAGTGATGAGAAAGAGAAACGAAAAAAATAATGATAAATGATTTGAAAAAATTACGGCAATTAAATAGAATGAATAATTGCAGTGAAAAGCATTATTATTGAGGAGAAAGTAACCGAAAAGGGAAGGAAATAATTTGAGCTCGATGATTCATGAGAGAGAATTGACGTGATACTATTTTGCAGAACGTGGAATAATAGTCGTTACTTTTGTCCCCCTTTTTCTTTCATTCTGAGTGATAAAGTAAAAACATCGGGTGCTATGTAATGGTGAACTGTCCTGAATCACCGGCGATTCTATCGCTTCTAGCTGTCTACTCTGATGTCTTGTTGAAGAATGCCATGGAGGGAAAAGAAAAATTAGAAGTGAAGGTTTTTTTTAAAAAAACGTATGGGACTTTTCGTTATGCATATTACTGAAAAGGAAGAGAAAAGAGAAGAGAAAGGGAGAAAAAAAAATTGTCGCAGAGTTCTGAAATATGTTGGAGTTGGAACGAAATAAATTTCACAATGACACTTGAGAGCTTTTATCCCTCCACAATATTGTCGTGGCGAAAAAAATGTCCTTTTCTTTTACTTCAGTTGAGAACCAGGGTAAAAATCTCATAATTTTTACATCGCCAATGAATTTGATGAAAAAAAACTCTTGTTTTAGCGAAGAGGGAAGGATAAAAAACGTTCCGTCAGAAATAATTCATCAATTCTCTCAAATTTTTTTCCAAGAATTTTAAATGGTAGAAAACTTTTTATTTATTGAGATCTCTTTTTTAACGGTTATTTTTCGTCAGATGTTGAGATCATATCTTGTTTTATGATTTTTTTCATTAATTTTTTATTGCATAATTCGGGAGATATGAATAATTGAAGTCGTTAGAACGTAATGACGGGACTAAAATTTCTCCAATTTTTCCAGAACTATTAAATTTATGAGGAAACTGTAAATTTAATGGTAGAATCAAAAATCATTGGTTGAATAAATGACATTTTCGTTGGATAACACAAATAAAAAATATTGATCTTAATGCAGAGTTATTGAGAAATGATCATTATAAGATATTCATGCAGAATGCATTCACAAAGAACTTAAAAGTACTTATTGATTTCGTACTGACCACACTGTACATTTTGAGATTTTTAATAGTCGATTTAATAGTCGAGATTTTTAAATTATTCATGAAAAAATATCTCAATGTTCAAAAAAAGCTATTTTCGATTTTTTTATGAATTTTCCTTACAAAGTAAACCTTTCAAATTTTCTGAGATTTCGAAAATACTTTCTTATGGCTAAAAAAGAAGAATTAAATTTTAACAATAAAATATTTAAATAACGATATCATTGCAAAATGTCCGGTAACCCAAGGTCGAATTGGGCTCGAATAGATCTAATGTGTAGCTACACCCTAATTCCCCGGCATGCAAAAAAAATTGGAAGAATACTGAGAAAAAATTAATGAATCATCCCAACCTTTTTCGCCCCTCAAAATCAACATATCGAAATCTTAATATTAAATTCTCCGAAATATAGCTGTCATGAAGCTCCTTTATTTACAATCCGGAAATTCAGAACGTACCGTCCAAATATCCTGAATACACAGAAGGAGAGAAGGCGAAATACAAGGAGAGAAAAAGAGAATTGAAATGAAAAAAAGAGGCAAATATTAGTCACATGGTAGTGACAGAAAACCAATACTTCTGCTTTTGCATTTTGGAGTGTTATTGGTAGGACACGTGCATTATGCTCTTTGTCGTAACGTAACACGTTGAATTTTCAAACGAGTCTCTTCATTCAATTAGCCAACGATTGAAATTAAAAGCACTTGCGTTCCGAATGGAAATAAATCATGTGTAAATGCAACAAACGATTGCCCTTTTCTTTCCGTTCATTTTGTCGTTCATTGCATTGCTTTTTTTGCCTCATTTTTCATTCATATTGTTTCTCACTGTGAGCATTAAATTGTCGGATATTCACGTACTTTTACTTCTTTATTAAACAAAAGGCGGCAATTTATATTCCTCCCCCCTTTTGTTCAACTGTAAATAATTCATATGAAAATAACGGGGAAGTAATTTTCGTATCAAACGGCGAATCATTTGGATTAGCGAGGTCCCAATGAACCGACTGTCACGTAGCACAAAGTAATGTCCCACATGAGCACGAGGGTAAAGTCATTCTCTTGAATCTCTCCCTCCCACTCTTTCGCGTTTTTTTCTCTATCTACTCCGGGCCACCATCGTCGCACTCAGCATACATACGGGACGATTGCGGTTGGTTCTGACAAATTGCTCACAATATAATCGGGATAATAGCGATAACCGATAAAGATATGATTTTCAAAACCTACATCAAGTGGGAAATTACTTGTCTTCAATTGTGACAAATAATGGCGGGTTTCTTTCTGTTCTTTGAGGTTATAGCTTTGGAATGAAGAAAATTCTCGATGAATTTGAAAGTAGAGAGGAGAGTATATAGGACATTAAAAAAACTAGCTACAGTGCCCAATGTATGAAGATAAAAAAATCTCCCCCACTTTGGTCAATCCCAACCCTACTTCCAAACAACCTTAAAAAATTTGACTATCTGCCTTAGATTCTGCGATATTTTGTGAAAACAAGAAATTTAAAAAAGTGTGTAATTCTTAAAAATAACTTCTTTATCCAGAGACAATTCAAATGGAAATTGAATGAAAATTGTAAGGCAGCATGCGAAAGATATCAGCAAATTTTTAATCAAGTTAAGGAAATTTGATGATCAATCAAGCAATTTTATGGGGCAATGTAGAATTTTTACATCGCCTTGTAATTTTCTCACTTCTATTTGAATTGAATTGTAATTACTGAGCGACTGAACAATTTTCCAAAAACAAATTGGTGAAATTTCTCGTAATTTTCTCTCTTTGCATCAATAATTGTTAACAGAAAAATTCCTCGACTAGATTTTTCCAAAAAACATGAAGCAAAGAGCAGAAAAGACTAACTTTCTTCCAGAGAGAACAAAAAAAATATTGACACGAAAAAAAAGTAATAATGAGTTGTCACATTGTCCGCGACACGACGCATAAACTGTCCCCGAAATCCACAAACGGATTCATCATTGTTTCCTGCATAATAGTCAGGCTTGAAGTTAAGCTCCATAGAGTTCCTCGAATGTGAAATTCTCGTGGAATCATTAAAGCACCATGCCATTCTATCAATGAGTTTAGAATCCTATTTCACATTTATGGTCTCCTTTGGACAATGGTAAAATTACAATGACGATGATATAACTCTTAAACTGGCTCCTATTGTCCCTGTCATTTATTTGAGCTGCTCATTTGTTGGAGCTTCTCAGAGTGGGATTACGTGAGTTGAAAACTTTCTCACTGACTCTATCACTTATTCCCCGTTTGTCTTTCTCCCTCTATCCCTTTAGCTTCGTGAATAATGAAAACATGAGGAATCAAATTTTGAAATGGTAATGACTCCTTTGAGAACATGAAAGGATCAATGATCATTTGGTGCATATTAATGAGTGAATATTCCGGAGAGCTTCCGGTATATTTTTATTTATTATAAATTATTTTAATCATGTTTCCATTCAAATGAGGGAGATTTTAAGTTTTTGAATCCTTCAAAGTGAGCTTGGGGCTTGAAGGGCTTTTGATATTTCTTAATCGCGTGCAGAGCGGGTATAATATCAATATGCAAATACACTGTATACATCGGTTAGTAACTCTTGAGAGAGCTTAATTTGTAGGGAAAATTTATTTTTTACTTAATTAATTCTATAGCGAAGAGGTGAAACGAGATAAGTAGATTCTCATCTGAATTCAATTGTTTCCAAAACATCAAGTGAATTATTATTCAAACATATTGATCGAAAAAAATATGAAGAACTGAAAATGAAAATTAATTGAGTTCTTAACATTTTTTTCTCACAATAATTTGAAAGAAATTCATTAAAAATGTGTGAGAAAACTTTTCTCCTAATTTCTTTTCTAGATTCTTGAAATTACTCATATTTTTCGGAGGGTCCTTCACAAGTGTTTATTCATTCATTTAATTTTCGTTTGTCCCTGTTATGCTAAAGGGGAATTTTTTCATCATTTCCTTCATTTTTTTCCGCTTTCTAGTTTCCAAGGATATTAATAGAAGTGATAAGCTTCTTGGAGCTCCTTAATTTCGTTGACATTAAAAAAAATTGTCTGTGACGATCGATGGGAATATTCATGTCCACAAAACGTACCTAAAGCATTTTTTTCCTGGAAATAAACATTCTCAATTGTCATCTACAATTTGTTACCGAATACAAGGTAGTTAAGTGGAGGAGATGTAATTTGATAACGATGTCAATATTTAGTTACAGTAGAAGGTAGTTCATAGATGTAAACTGATACAATTACCATCAGATAGTAATGGCTGACTCATCAAGAATTATGTTACTGACACCGATACGGGTTTCGCTAGTTTACGAGAGTGCACAGATGCGCGATTATTTAATCGTGATATCCACTGTTGCCAATAGTTATTAAAGGCTACTCCAAACAATTCAATTCGAATTACAAATGACAATGGTCATTAGTTCGTCCATTAGTTTCACGATACGGAGAACAGTTCAAACAATATTGGCCTGTAATGACACGGAAAAAAATCGCTACGGTTAATGTGAGGAGAGTGAAAAATTTATTGTCAGTTGCATGCCAACCCACAAAAAAGGCCACATATGATATAAAATACATGAGAACATATATTCTCAGTATAGGAAAATATACGTCCAAATATTTCATATCGTCGCCCTAAAATCAAAAGGGCGTAAGTGCCATTTTTTGCTGAATAATAAACGGGCCTAAGTTAGTATTCTTATAAAAAAATAAATGTAGATTCAATTTTTGTAAATTTTCGAAAAAAGGCACTTATGCCCTTTTGATTCTAGGATGACGATATAATGTACGGGTGCATATACAACATTTGGCTGCTTTGACATATATTTGTGAATATATATTACTGTATGCTGGTATATTATATTTTGTGATATATTCAACAATCATATATAATTTCGTGTATTGAAAAAAAATGGGTTTTTTTAATTTCTACTATGTAATTTATATTATAGACATATATGGCCCCATGCATATAACTTTCCTGCCATATACAAACCCATATCTTACATATACTTGCCAATAAGTGCTGGTTGAAATTTTAGGAAAGAATCCTATTATTCATAAAATCTGAAAATTTTCTGACAAGAAACTGATTCGCAAATTTTTTTAAATGCATGCACGCCTTTCGTTTTTTATATAAGAAAATAAAGCATGTAAATTTTCGAAGTAGCATCACTAACGGATCAAAGCATTGTGCTTGTTGAATAGAAACCACGAGTAACTTTGGTAGAATGTGAAACTACAAAATCAGAACTCACCGGGGGACGAAATCGTCCTTGTGGTTCCTGAAAGTCACATGATACACATCTATCTCTGCCTCGGCTTTGTGGCGAGGATACTAAAGTTGAAAAAAGTACTTCGTGTATGTGAAAACATCAAAGAAATACCAAGCATGTTTTATCATTCATTCAAGTCGGGATTTACATTGGTTTTCTCTACGTGACAAATAGAATTTTACAGCATGGAGGATGCATGGAGATCGAGAGAGGAAGAAAAGTAATTAACCAGTTTGATAAACACGTCCAAACGTTCTTTGTCATACAGCAATTCGTGTTTGTTGAGTAAAAATGAGCAATTAATTTTTTTCAACAAAACTACGAAAATTGAATCTACATTCATTTTTCCATAAGAATAGTAACTTACGCCCTTTTATTATTCAGTAAGAAAAAATGGCACTTACGCCCTTTTGATTTAAGGACGACGATGTTATTAATTATTTGTACAAATCAGATATTTAACTATCACATAAAAAAATAATATTCCAAATTTTATAGTTTACTCAGTGCTTCGCGTAAGAGCTCCTTCTAGTAACTATGACATAGTTAACCAAATGAAGACAGTATGTGAGCACTCATTATATACGGAGATAAACTGTTCCGCAATTCACTCCCTCAATTTCGAATTACTTTTCAAAAGCAGTGAATCCAACAGAAGCAACGTAAATTCAACAACGAGCGTTTGTTCGAGTTGGTAGTCTTCAGAATACATTCGGTGAGAGAAACTCAAGTTTTGCCCGAGGAGAAACGTTTCACTTAGAAGAACAGCTTTCCAAACATGACGGTCTCTCAAATATCTCCTTCTATTAATCACTGCTAACCAACCTGATTGCCTTCTCTCCCCAGAGACATGTCCGAACCTTCTTTTGTGCTGCGCAAACCTTAAACAAGCACGACACTCTGTAAAGTCGTAACTTGTTATAATGTGGATTTTAGTAAGACAGTAGTCGAAGAGAGGTGACACCAAAACGATATTGAGTCTTGGATGGATAATTGGTGGAAGATTCTCGCAAAGTATTGAACTGGAATGGATTGGAGCATTTTCCAGCACATAATTCCCTGGCTTTTGCGTGAAATTATTCAAGTATACAAAATTTTCAACAATTTAATTATTACTCATATTGTTAAAAAAATTGAATCGTGGACATTGTCTTGAACGGTTAATGAATTGACAGTTCGAAATGAGACAGCTTCAAGATTCAAATGAGATTGACTTTTGTTCTTTTTTAAATGTTCTCAGTAAATAATAAATTCGAATCCATCCGTTATGTACAACCAATCTATTATGTAAAATCCCATCCGAAACATCGATCGATTGTGATGAGCAAAAACATTTCAGTTGAATGAAGCTTCTTGCTCAAGAAGGATTCGCTTAATCCCCCTTTTCGCTCTTAGTCGGATCAGAATAGCACAAGCCGGAGACACAAGTCAAACAATACTAAAATATTACCAGTAATTCCACCAAGTCTATCTACTGATTGTCGAGGAGAATAAAAAATAAATACGGGAAGAAGTATATCTATCTATACACGCAGGAATTCAAATGTATATTTTATTACAATCACTCTGTGGCATCAATTACTGACGTTGAGCATGCACGTTCTGATTAGCTTACATAGTCATGGTCGGCTGGATGAAGTAATTTGTATGTTAATTAGTACCTAATAACATACTATAGATAATTTTGAGACAAATCAAATGATTGCATGTAATGAGTATAAAATCAACGAAATTTTATTGAACATTATTTCAATGGAATAATTGATAATAACCAAATTATTTACCATTTAAAAGTAGAGTACAACCTATCTATTTACTTATTTTTTGCGATGCCTCTACACTGTTAGAAGATTATTTTTTTAAATTCAACGAAACGCTGTTAGAAAATTATTGTTTAAGATTTAACGGGAAAATATTGACATGTTCAATAAATTTCAGTCAACTCAAAATTTCAGGAAATTCGTATCTTGAAAATTCATTCTACAATCTTTTGAATAAAGAGAATATTACTTTCATGGTGTCCAATGAGTGATTCGAAAAAACGCGGAAAGAATTTGAATGGAAGAACTCTCGCTATGTGCGCATGCGCTTCCTCGCACTGGAGAGGCAACAGCCGGATAATTTTTTGTAATCAAAGCTACAAATGCGAATGATGTGCGAATCGTAATGTGAAAAATATGCTAATAGACAGCTTATATTGTGAAATAACAATAAATCTCCATTTCACACTCAGAGTAGCACGAAATTCATTGCTACCAAGATTCCTGTCTTATCTACCCATCAAATAAACGCCGTTAACCTACAAGACTAACGAAATCCCTAAATCCTTGAAATTCACGAATGGATTCTCCGGGTATTATCTAAAGCTTGTACAAACTAACGTTAGCATTTCAAATTCCTCACGTTTATGACATTTCCCATTCTATCAATATTTCCCTTCACTGGTCCTGTATAAATTCAGTAATTTCCCCAAGTTACCATATTGTCAGCGTTAAGGATTTATATTTGCATTAAAACTATAATAACTCCTGCTATGCTTTTCACGGTGTTAATAGAATATCATGTTTCATCGCTTCGTATAATCGACGGGTTTAGATCGGAACTGAGAATCTCGTGCATCGGTGATTTCTAATTACAAAACAACATGTAAATATATTATTTTAGTCGACAAAAATTCATTTTCAGGGCGAAGCAAAAAGAATCATAATCATTTCCAGATTTTTGTAGGTTTTTCCATCATAAAACACGTTTAAAAAAATGGAAAACGAAGTAATTTTCTAACAATAAATAAAATAAAAAAAATTCCCGTAAAATCACTGCGATCATTCATAAAATTCACTATTGTAAATTTAATGTTAATCACCCGATGATGAGCAATTAAAAATCGCTGAAAAATATAAAAAAAACTTCGAGTGATCGTTGGACGAATGTAAAATTATTTCCCTCTCTTTAATTTAAAAAAAAATACAAATTTTCAGAGGATAAAGATTAGAAAAAAATCGAGAATGCCCAAGTGGGATTCGAACCCACGACCTTCGGATTACCGGTCCGCTACTCTACCAATTGAGCTACCGGAAAAAATTAATATAATAATTAAAAGGAAGAAAAACATTACATTTCCGAATTAATTCACTGTGAAGATAATTTTGATCAGCAAAAAATCGAATTTTTCGATTAGATACAAAGAAAATTCGAGAATTAATCAAATCATACATTGCCAAGTTAAACATCAACATTAATTAATCCTTTTGCGAAAAAAAAAATTATGATTATTTTTCCTCCAAAATTCGAAGTGAATTTACATATCCAAATATTAAATTTTGTTTAACTCCAATGAATATACGAGTTCAGCAGTAAAAGTCATGCGAACGACTAAAACAAGTTAATCAATGAATGAAATTATGAGATGAGATATGATATTAATATTTGTATCCATACCAAACATGGAATAATGTTTCATATATTAAATTATGGTACTTCAGCGTTGGATTTGTCACCGCCGAACGTATAGAGAAATATATATGGCGTTAGCCTGCGAATGTCCAGCTGTGGCTGGCCTCCTATGTATTTACATACCAGACTAGAGAGCTTTCAGCACAGTACCTAAACGTATTTTCATGGTAAACACGTGCAACAGAACCCATTGTGAGCTCCATACAAAATTCCCCCTTTTTCTCCCAATTACTCGTACAGTTGTTAGATTTCAGCAATTGAGAAGCATTGCGCATTTTGCTTTATAATTACGTTGATACTCTACGTGATTCTTCCTATTTATTTATTTTTTTACTCTCCTGCACCGTTAGAAAAAAAAATTAATTTCATGGGCAATCTAATGGTAATTTTCATGAGCGTGACATTCAATTTGTCTTGATGGAAAGATGATTATGAAATTCCAAGCTTTAGGTTAAATTCATGAGCCTCAAGTAAGAGTAAAACGGAAATTCCATCTTTCACCTGAACTTCCAATTGAATGTGAATATTGGGAAAAAAATGTGTTATGACCCGGATTTCAGGAGGTATGCAATCACGGTTACATCAACGTTGCGTCAAGCTGCGCACGTATGAGAATTTCTATAAGAAAATCGTTATAAAAATTATTTCATAAAAGATTGGAACGATTTTTATGAGGAATTCGTGATGATTTCCGAAGGATTTTTTATGAACTCTCTGCTCATAAGAAATGTATGTATAAGAGAATTTCTAATAAATAAGTTCCATTATTTTCACGAGTTTTTGCTTTAGATGAGAGTTTATTGATGAGTTCTGGTTACACAAAGGGTTCAGAGAACATGAATAAGAATTATCTACATATTTTTTTGTGGGCTCCACGACTATTGACCCTCCAATAAATCGTCCCACTCAAAAAAAAAACAAATAAAAGCGCCCCAAAAAGGAGAATCCAAATACAATTCGCCCCATGAACAAAAATCCGACAAAAATTCATACCGTATCAATTAAATCCAATACGCGAACAATTGAGTCATGGATGGAAAAAAATCCAAAAATTTATCAATACCAGATGAAACGAGGAAACATTTTAAAAAAATCCTTCGAAGAACGTTTCGAACGAAAAATTCATCATCGCGAATATATCTATAACTACCATCACTACAATCTCCACGAGTGAATAGAATATAAAAAAAAAATTCTACAAAAATTCCAATAAATAAAAGAAGACAAATGTACGATAATTGTGGCAGTCGTTTGAAGAATGTTGTCGAGTCATTTGACAAAAATAAAATAATGAGTTATCTATGTGGTATTGCAAATAATTTGAATTACTAAATATTTAATGGAAAAAATGAAAAAATTATTAATTCACGAGATGTTATTAATGGGATACATCGAACGTGTGACTTAATTAAAATTTTCGGAATTTGGCACGAAAAATTCAGACAAAATTTTTAACAGTGTATTTTCCTTCAATTTTATTTCACTATGTCTAAATCTCTCTCATGTTGTGCCTGACCCGGCTTATATCATCAGACTCAAGTGATCACTTGACCCCCCGAGGCACTTGAAATATTGAGTGAAACAAAATGAACTCTCGTGGCAATGTTCAGTGGATAAAGAAACAAGATAAATATTGATTCGTTTAACTTTTTAGTGAAATATTGTAAAATTTACGTCATTTTTTTAATTTTTTGTAGTTATTCATTCAACCGTTGGGAATTATTTCAATAAAATTTTCAGATGGATAATTCAAATATTTAGAGAATTGTGATGGATTTTTATTACGGTCATGTTTGTTTTTTTTGTTAATGTAATTTATTTTCATTGAGAATTGTTTTAAATTCTTTTTCCAAATTGACAAGTGTTTCTAGAAATAAATAGATATTGAGAAAGGAAATGGATTTAATATTCTTTCGAGCATCCGTGTTGAAATGTCAAGGAGAAATTTATTTTTGGAATTTTTATTCCGAAATTTGATTTATTTAGAGTAGAATAATAATAATTCTCAGCTCTGGTTTTAATGATCATAGCCCGCTAGAATTGATTGTAAATCAAATCTGATATCATTTGCAACTGTTTCTTTTTTTTGTTACTCGATTTTGAATGAAAATGGCGAAAGCTATCGTTAATATTGTGGCAACAAGTTCTTGAGCTCCTTTGCACCAAATTTTGACCAAGAATTCATTTTCAAAAAATCAAGAAAAATAAGAGTCCAGATAATCGCGAAAGAATTAAAGATAAAATAATTAAAACACAGCATTTTACCCTACTGATGTACTCCGAAAATTTGAAAACTATTAAAAGTAACCATTCGTAAAATTAATTCGAAAAAAAACTAAGTGCATTCAACCCGTCACTAAATCCTGAAAAAATTCATTACTAAATAAAAAGATAAAACTTCCATTGAAAATAAATTATCTCCCATTTAATTCACTTGTAATCTGCATTAAAAACAACGAACCTCATCCAATCTGAATAGTTCATGAATTAATGATAATTTCTCTTATTTCAACTGATTCAAGTGATACCCGAAACGTAGAATCACTTGGCGTCTAGAAATTTGTGAGGGATTGTTCTGAATAGGAAATAGGTTCACAGTAGAGAGATAGCTTAACTCAAAATGCCACGTGAAATGCGAGGCGAGCAGCAACTGTTCTAAAATAACCCCCACTCCCACCTCGCGCACCTTTCCTTACCCCTTCTTCTTTCTTTCGACTATACCGCTCATCACAATTGCTCCGCGCTCCCCCTTTTATTTCTCTCCCTTCTCGTTCACCACAACTTTTGGTAAAGCGACCAAGGGATATAGGCCAGTTACACGGTTGATTCAACATGAGATTGTAAAAGTTACGAGGCTTCGATCTTATCCTAAAAATTCCTCGTAACTTTTCAGTCACGGTATACTGGGTTCAATGAAATTTTCATCGCTGGAGAAAATCTAATCAAATGAATTTATAATTAATTTAGAAGAATTAATAATTGAAAATATTTTTTTAGTATTTTATGATGGAATATATTTGTGGTGAATTCGATTTCATGGGATTTTTAGATTATTCGTTGATCATAGAAAACTTGCAGTTTGAATTTTTATGTTAATTTTCGAAAAATTATCAATAATTTCATACTTTATACGGTTTTTTAATGTGGCAAAAAATTCATTAAAAAAATGAAAAATGTAACAAAATATAATTTTCCAGATACATCTCAAGGATGTTCAGCGACTTCAAAAAAATGGTGAAAAATTGATCAAGCGTAATGGAATAGGTTCGATTAAAAGACTTTCATTGATTTTTTAAAGGGATTTAGAAAACTATTAGCGGAGAAAATTAATAATTAGAATGATATGTAGTTGAATGGAAAATTCATGAAAAGTTGTTATATCTCTGTTCAGCATTTTTTAATTACCTGTTTCTCAATATTCCAAATCAAATTAATGAAATTCCTGGAATGGACTTTATCAAACGTCAAAGGTAATATGATTTCATCAAAATCAGTGAATTCCATTCGGGAAATAATATAAATTCCTCGAGTCACAAGAGGGAGATTGTTTCACGGTACGTTACACACGCACATATGAGGAACGACGTAGTTAACTGGCTCAAGTTCTGTGCTAACTGCACTTCAAGTTTCTCATTGATAAATTCTATACACCTGTTGAAGGATACTTCAAATCCCTTTGTAATGAACATACGTATGAGATTCTCTGGGTTCTTGATACGATCCATTGCAAATGGGCGGAAGCGAAAGAGAAGAAGAGGAGTCGTCAGAGATGCAACGAACCGATGATAAAGTTCATCGTTCTTTTCCTTTGATCAGTGTCAAATGCATAGAGTTCCTTTTGAATTCGTTTTATTTTCTCAATATTTTCCTTCTCTTTCCGAGATATTTGAACCAAACGTGTAAACTCTCGTTATTCCTCGGATAAATTTACTTTTGTACGATGAGACATTTCTGCAGATTTTCCTGTTTTTAAATTTATTCAGAGACCCGGGAAAAATTGAATGGAAAAATTTACATCTCAATTTATTTTGCCTCTTGTCAATTTCTACGAAGGATCTCGGATTCTAATGGAGACAGGAAACGTTTTATAAAATCTTGTTATGTGGAATCATTTCGATCTAAAAGAACACTAAAAGAACAGTATTTACAGAGTTAAAAAATTTTGTCTGAATTTTCCGTGTCGAATCCGGGAAATTTTAAACAAGTCACATTCTTACTGAAATTTCAAATAATCTCGTTATAGAAAATTTAAGGTTTTCAGCGATTTCCGAATAATTCCGGAGAATATCAATAAAAGTGGTAAATCCAGTTCAATTATTCCGTAAACGTTCGGTTGAATCAAGAAAAATTCAGTGGAAAGTCACGGAATTTGCTTAATTTTGGTTTTCAATATTCATGTTCAAATAAAAATTCAAGTAAGCGTTGGAATTTCTGTTCTACCCCTACTTGAGACTCATGAATGCCCTTGAATTTCACCTAGAGCTTGGAATTTTATAATCACCATTCCATCAGGACAAATTAAATTTTTTTTAACAGTGTGTGTAAGATCATTGATCAGGACAGAAAGAAAATTTTGGGGAAAAAATAAATATTAAGAAAAAGAAGAAGAAGAAGAAGGAATGTGCATCGATAACCGCATGAGTATGCTTTTAACATCCAAGACTGATCGTTCAGAATTTGTTCTACTTTAGTAGTAGATACTTTAGTATGTACTCTCAGTAGAGAAATAGATCCATGCTCTCGTAACTCTGGCCAAAGTAACCCTGATGGAAAGTTGTCTAGTTCCTGTAATACTCCGTAAACTTTGGAATATTTCGTTCCATGGTGTATATAATACTCACATCCTCCACTAACAGCTTAACGCACATGCATTTCAATTTATCCTGACTGCTGCAGGATAAGTTTTTCCGGGGTTAATGTATCACCTGATTGATTAATTTCATCATTAATTTAATATTGATTTACGATAATTTAAAGATTGAAAGCTTCATCAATTTAAGTATGGAAAGAATGAAGAAAAATTCTGTTGTGATGCAAAACGATGGAAAAAATCATTATCAACCATGTAAATATGATGGCATTGAAAAACAGTTCGAGAATTCTATGAAGAGATTGAAAATTAGAGAAACAAAAATTAAGAAATTAATGTAATTAATTTTTTTATGAGAAAAAAATGGCATGATCAAATAAAAGGATTTTATTCTTACAACATAATATTTGGATATTCCAATCTTGTAATACTTCAATACTGCAATATTTTTTTTTGTAGATTTAATTGTCCCCACAAAAAAAAGATTGCAATGAAAATTTCCGTATGGCCCTTAGATCTCGATTATCCCCGAAAATCCAACCCCCAAAAGAGACCCACTCAAAGTGTTTTACGACTTCCAGCTCATTTTTTCGTTAAAAAAATTGGATAAGCTCACTATATTTTTAGAACCGAACTTTTTCATCTCTCGTCATTTTTTTCCACATGAGTACCTCCATCTCAGAATTTTCCTCCAATTACGAGAGCGAAGAAGCAAAGTGAAAAGAAAAAAGGAAATTCCATGAATAGTTGATTCATGTAATGAGCGTTTAGAACAACGTATTCAACATTCCGGCTCATTGTAATGATATCGTAAAAGAGTAATTAAAATAGTTGAACAGTGATTGAAGACATTTTATCGATAATCGATGAAGATACTTCCAATAGCCAATTCAAACCGTCCATTTCTCCTTTTATATTCACTACGTAGACATGATAAGACTTCGTTCACCTTTTTAAGAGCCATTTATTTGTAGAATAAAAGCAATTCCCTGAATTATGAGTATCGAATAGGTCCAGTAACTGTTCGATAAACTGAGAAAGGAAATTATCTCGCATAAAATTTTTTCCAAGAATAAAGAAGAAAAAAATGCTTTTCATCACTTTATAGAGTCTGTTAAACACAGAATTTCAATCCTAAATGGATTGATATCAAGTTCCGCGAAAATGACGTCTCTTTTTCTCATTTTTATCTGATTCTCTGATTTTTCTTATATTTTCGCTCGAGAGCCTCTACATTCATTGGAGTCAAAGGGAGCCCTCATTGATTTCTATTTATCTAACTTTCTTCTTTTTCCAAGGCTCTCTTGACTCTCCGATATTTCCTCTCTTCTCCGTTCAGGTTCGGGGATAAAAATAAATGTTGAAGAGAGCCGAGGAAAAGAAAATTAACGGAATGAAAGGTAGAAAGAAACGTTGCCATCAATAATTCTTCTCTTTACGTTTTTTTCCCTCCTTAATTATCTATTTCGATGACAAAGAAGCGAAACGAGAAAAAGAGCTTCCGATGGAGAATCAGTTCTTTAGATATCAGATTCGTGAATCAATTTTTACATTTGTTTTGAGTGATCTGAAATCTTTATTTTGAATTAATATATTAAAACATTTTTTCTGACTTTTGAATTATTGAGATATTTCGATGAAGAAGCTACGTGTATTGACTGAGAAAAATTATTAACAATTACCGAAGTGAGAAATTGTTAACGAATCAAATTTTGGAAAAACTAGGAAATCCTCACATTATCCGTCTGACCCTCGATTTTTGCAAAAGTTTATTTCAGTTGAAAGTATTATTGATTCAGCTGAATTAGAAGAAATTATGATGTGAATTTTTGTATTGAAAATTTTGTTGAATAAATAAATAAATTTGCACGAATTCAATTATATTTCTGGATTTTTATGAATTCTTAATGAGTGAATTGAAATATTATGTATTAAAATTTGAAAATACATAATGATAAAACATTAATTTTCATCACTGATTGCAGCAGTAGTTAAATATAGTGTGCGTCAGACATTATCGATCGGAATTATTAAAGAACTTTCAATTAAAACCGTGGAAATAATTCAGGATAATCCGATTCCCTGTATTTTTAATTGATAAGAAGAAACTTTCCAGTTATTTTCATAATTAAAAATGCAAAATCCAGAGATATTGAAGTTCGGGGATTTGCATGAGTGAAAAAACATTTAAAATCACTTTCCATAATTAAAAAGTTTATTTCTTCTCTGCAAATAAATGTAAATGTCACAATTGAAATGTTTGAAAACTTTAAAGTCGATCGCAATCTGGCGAATATTCGTTCAAATCAAATAAAGGTTATTTGAAATGAATAAATACGACTTTTAACCTAAATATTAATTTTTTAATTTCCAATAAATTTCAATCATCCAAATGCATTAATTGATTATTAATTTTGCCAATTGAAATTGGTCTGAAACTGTGACTTCTCTATTCACAAATGAAAAAAAAATAAACTCATTAATTTTTGTTTATCGAATTCAAAATTTTCCGTACTTTTTTTCAAATACGAATACAATTTCCAAGAAACAGATTCAATCTTCCTAAATTGATCTCGCTTGACTGTTCAGAAATTACGCTATTCCAAGTGGTCGATAGTGGGTGACGCTTTGTCAATAAAACAGCCGAGAGACCTAAATTACACTAACGGTGGAAAAGGCCACCGCCTGTGAGGCATTGTCTATTTG
Organism: Aleiodes sp. PSUC_FEM 10030003; assembly: GCA_018902275.1. NCBI lineage: Eukaryota > Metazoa > Arthropoda > Insecta > Hymenoptera > Braconidae > Aleiodes > Aleiodes sp. PSUC_FEM 10030003. The sequence continues at coordinate 29,131 of JABSMS010071721.1, forward strand.
AACACAACAATTTCAACCGAGAAATTTCCACCTGAGGCAAACTTACAACTCGACGATTGACTCTTTTTCCTTTTCCTGTCTCATCAGTTTAGTTCCCTTTTTTCATCTGCTCTCTAACCATTTGGGAAATGAAAGTTTAATGGAATTAAATGTTTTACACTTTCTACGAAATGCTTGATTCGTTTTCATTAAAGGAAGGAAAAATGGAGGTTAATTCAAGTTTTAAAATTGATTTGATCGGAATTGTCTGACTATTTTGGGGATTAACTACTACACGGTACTCAACGTTGAGAAGGGCATCGTAGTCTTATATTCTGAGAACTTTGCGGAATTATTTGCACTCGATTTTAAAACTAATGTCATGGAGAATCTTTCTTTGTTGTCCAACAACTCTTATTCGAATTATGTAATAAGAATGGTAGAACGTCGTTTAACCATCGAATTTAGTAGCATATCATCAATGTTAGTGAAAAAAGTCTGGATCTTTGAAAAATTTTCAAAAAATTTCTCATCAACCACTTTTTTCTACACGGAAATTAGCAATATAAGAAAAAATCGGTAAACGAAAAAAAAAATATTTAATTAAGAATTTCGGCCATTACAGAATAGAAGCTTGAATGAAAATTCTAAATGTTTCTCAAATCACACCAGCGTTCCGGGCAACTATGTGTGGCTCCCTTCAGGGTGTTTCAATTTATTTATTAATTTCTGAAATTAAGTATACAATAATAAAATAAAAATTATATCGTCGCCCTAGAGTCAAAAAGGCGTAAGTGCCATTTTTTAAAAATCTATAAAAATTGAATCTACATTCATTTTTTCATACAAATAGTAACTTACGTCCTTTTTCTATTGATGATTTTAAATAGTTTAATCATCAATAGAAAATTATTTGCAATAATTTAAATAGTTACCTTAATTCACATTAAAAAAATCTTAAAACAATGTCCTTACTTACTACAAATTGTCTGCGAAAAATCCGGAAAATTTGATTCTTCCACAAGCACATAATCCGTGTTTTCCCCCAGAATATTAATTCCTCAAAATATCCACTTCATATTCGTGAAGATAGACTGAGTATCCCAAGAAACATGAAACTAACTCTGAAGTTTTAGTTATGTATACTCCCAGGGAAATTGAAGTACTTGTGTTATCATCATCAGAAGCTTCATTAACACAAAGTTAATATATTATTCAACATTTATAATGGATGAATGAAAGTTATATTTGCATTTGGAAATCAGTGATGATGACCACCACAACTTCGACAAGTTTAGTAGTTACTGTTTAACTAACGAGACGTTGGGTTAACCAAACGCTGTCCAAAAGTTTCGAGACATTTCGCACTACCTAACGCTTGTCTCATGAACTTGACCATCAACTTTGCCCCAATTGAATTTTTAACTTTCTGCAGCTTCGAACTTTATTCATTATTTGGATTAAAGTAGTATGGTCAAACTCGGAACTAGTCGGTGAGTGTATCGGAGCAAAAAATCCATATTATGTAGACTGAGCGAAAAAAAATATTCTAGAGTAAAAAAAAAATTCTCTCGAATGAATTTCAGGTGGTCTGAATGGAAATGATATCGTTTTTACGAAGATATTCATAGAAATGCTCTGTTCTATAATTTCAGCGTGGACTTGTGAATTTCGAAAAATTATATAATATTCGAGGAAAAGAATTTATTGCCGATTCTTATCTATTAAATGATACTCGTCCTTCACGAGACCTTTTCTCACCCATCGAGGAGAAAAAAATGAGGCAAAAAAACTGTAAGCAAGAGAAATTCCCTTTCTTTCGCGAACAAGCACTGACATTGTTAACATCAATTTCAACGTTAAGTCTTTGATACCCGCATGTATTGGGCATTTGGGAGTTCGTATTGTCTGATGGTAGCCTGATGATCCCCTGGTACCCGAACTTACAACAAGAGTTTTCAACTTTGTTGGAGGTGAAGAAAAAAAGGGAAACTAAAAGAAAAAACGGCATTTTCAGCATTTTTAGGGGAAATTCAATATTATCCTCACGTTTTCGGTTGAGTTGAGTTTGATTCGATCAGTTGGTTACGATATTTGACTAATAGTTCTGCCAGTTAAATCCTGAACATTTGAATTTCCATAGATAAACGGTTTGAATTCAATTTAAAAGGAAGAAACGGAAATGTCCTTCTTACCAGAAATTTTCTGGAAAAGTGAAGTGAATGTTTGAAAAATGTACTTCGAAATTTCTACTTGACAGCAATATCACGAAATTCTTCTCGAAAAAATTCACATTTAAATTCCATGCACTCTCAAAACATTTTCCAACATCCATCAACAATTGAAATATTCAATAATACACAGAATAGTTCCAGAATAGTTGATTTCGAAACTTCTTCCTAGAATTTCTCGAGTGTCCATATAACATGAACAAATATCGTATCAAAATTGTTTTCGCGTAGTTGTCTTACAAGATGTTATAAACATTATTGAATTCTCCACCTACACTGGCGAACTGTTCCACCACTAGACTTGCGAAAATCGTTAAAATTCAACGAGCGAATTTTTTTTACGATTCACAATTTTTTTTTTGGAAAAATTAACTTTCTTTATTTGTTAATGGTAAAAACGAATTATCTATAACTTATATAATTCGAGAAAAAATATACTTTTCATATATTTTTGAAAATATATTTATTTCTACACGAGTAATCGCTTCAATGGTAATCTAACGGAAGAATTTTATTCCCAGGAAATTTCAGAGTTTAACTTCTATTTCAACTCCTGACAAAATCGCGCACAAAATGAGGAACTGTAAGTCATTTTAGCGGCTTTGAAAAAAGCGTAGCCATCTCCGCAAACTCACCCTGCATTTTTTTCTCCGCGAAACGCGATTGCAATGAAACTAATCAAGATACTATTCGAATTTGTTAGTGATTATTAATTATTTCTCTATATTGCCAATTTAACCTCAATAACATCTTGAACATCAACTTTACTACCAGGGTAAATGAGTCAATGAATGGACAGGTACCATTGAATGAACGGAGCTTGTTTTCAAATAAAATCATTATTTTTAGTTCGACTTTTCACGATTTCTCTTCATTTTTGAGGAAAATCATTAAAAAAATAATTACTTAATGCTTATTAACTTGTTCTAAACATTCTTCATGGAACAAAATATATGTTCATTCATTGTTGAAACCGACTCTCCGTATTTGAATTCAAAGAGTTCTTTTAAATTAAATAATACACCAAAATTTACACCTTATTCAGCTGTTACGCGTAAACAATCGAAATGACAATCTTAATGAATCCCGAAATTATCTCGACATGAGTGAAGGTTGTCACCGGGATTGATCACATTATTCAATTAATGTTAGAGAATAGGTGCGGTATACCTACGTAATCAGTCATGAGTAAACGTTAACCCCCTCACGCCCTCCAACACACAAGACGATGAAGTTGGAAACAAGAGAGGTGTGGCATGAACGAAATGATAAGCGATTGCCTTATTTGTTCATAATTAATTGATTAAGGATAATTGAGTTATTTCGTTTGTCATTTTGACTTAAATGGAGATTGATAATTAATTTCATTTAGTTCGCCCGTTTTCCCCAATTAAATGACGAATAAATGGAACAAGATTAGTTGATTTCAAATAAGTTCTTCATTATACCAGAATTATATTAAAAATTCAAAGAATTGTAAATAACATGGAATAATATTGATAAACAGAATGAAATGTTCATTTCTCCAACGTAAACAATAAAAATAAAACCCCTCGAACTTCCCCGTTTCTTCGATTTATAGTTTATGTAAATAAAGTTTATTAAAAGAAAAGAGAGAAAAAAGAACACGAAATGCGGAAGAATTTCTTCCTCTGTTTATCATTCTCTCTTATTCTCTATTTACGTTATTTGAATTTTCTCCAACAAGATTACCATCTCGCTCTACCTTTCATCATGTAATCACTGAGAAACATTCGCATGTAAAACGTATACTGAAATAACTACTCGAGTCGAATATGTTCGGAAATTATAAAATAACACACGCTGAGGGTATGAATTTCCTTTTTAAATAATTCAAATAAAATTCATTGATACTTTACATTAAAAGAATTTTTAGCCAAATAACTTTCAGCTAAAATCCAATTCAGATTTAACGAATGAAATAGTAACGAAAAATTTAAACTGCCTCGTTATTCTCAAGTACCTCATTCTCGCCACTCTGAATTCCCTTTCGCCTTTGATAATTTAGCCATTTCTTTAAATTCAGACAACGAAGGAAATAAAAGAGGAGAAAAGAGGCCGAGAAAAAAAAAACGAAACGAAGTAAATGAAAAAGCCACGCAAACCTTTGACTCTAGCATTTACACTTGCACAAATGTTTTAAGGTCAAAAAAAGTTACGGAACTTGTTCATTCATTTCTCTACGTTTTCATGATCACACGCAAGATCTCATTTCCTTTGAGCATTGCCACCCAGTTTATTCAGCCAATTAGCAATTTAATGACCAATGTGTTTGTACAGTAATTAAACCAGGGTCAAAACAATTAAGCGCATTTGTAAAATTCTACTCGAGTGTATTAAATAATGAAAGAAATCATTGCGAGTTTACATTGTTATTCAACAATTGTCGAATGAGCTTTATCCTTTAAAATGACGGGCTAATATTTTTGTTAATTTTAGGATAATTTCATGGTTGAAGTTCATTGTTCTAATTGTCACTAATTACAGTGAGAGGGAATCAAGGTTTTTCGGAGTGAAATTTCAAAGTTTTGTTGAAGGGCGAATACCGAAACTTTCTATCGAAATAAAATTAACAAAGTTACAGTCCAAGCTATGAGGGGCCGTCAGAAAAAGTGTACGGTAGAGAAAAAATTTCTCGAAATCATTTTTTTATGCTTCAGAAACGGATTTAAGTAAAATACAACAGTATTAAAAAATTATAAACATATGTGGTGATTGGTGGGATTGTGAGGTGCAAGCTCAGCACTTTGAATCTTGCTTCACCTCGTTACGCTATATTACTTCCCTGGGAGTGGAGTAATGTAAGACCGCAGGCATGAACAAACGCCGTATAAAAACGATCGCTGAATGTGTCTAATGGCCACTAATTCGCGAAACGAAAGTAACGTGTATTTATTATTATTTTTTTACTCTAAGTTAATAGAATTTGCTTTAAGATATTCTTACGCATTTATTCTTAGAGTGAACCTTAGCTTTTTGCTTCTCAGACAGCATTAATTTGAAGCTGTTCAGAACGATGAAATAGAGCCTGGCTCGAAATTCCACGAAACATGACGGCCAATTGAGCGAATGCCAATGACTTATGTTTTTTATCAGAACATAATGACCGAAGCGTGATTCAAAGAATTGCCTGGACATCGTTTTGACGGTCGGATTCCCTCCAAATAGATTGACGATTTTTTTCTGATCTCGAAGATAACGTTCAATTTAAAAATGACTGGGGACTGGATAGTTTGATTAGATCAGACATCTGAAAAATTCTCGATTTTTTTTCTCCAACAAATAAATGAAAAGAAAAAGAAAAAAATTGCACATATAGAAAATTCAAGAAACTATAAGTACAAATTTTTTCAATATTTTTTTTATGATAATTTATTTGTTTAAAAAAATCCAAAAAAATTCAGATGTCTGCTATTTTTATTATCATAAGTTGTTCGCACGTTTTGAACATTCACGTCACACTCCCAAGCCTCTCAAGGTCATATGCTGCTTGATAGTATGTCGCAGCACTGTTGACTGAGACAAAAAGACATCCACGTGTTAAATAGAATTGAAAAAATTAGCCTATGCTCAACATCGAATGTGGATTCCATTCAAACAACAAAAGAGGCGGAAATACAAACAGTATATTATTCTTCGCACAACCATTGCCACTTTTGATCTGATAAGATAACCCGCGCTGATTAAACTATTCCAATATCAGTTTCCCCCTAATTCAAAGAATTCGCTCAAGTAGAATAATCATTGGCTTACCGAACGAAAATTCATTCTATTAGAATCATAAGGAATCACGAGTAGATGGGTTCAAAGAACTTCGAAATTGATATTGAATGTATCTTATTCCCCGAACAATTCCCCGAAGTTATCAAATATTATTACAATCAAATATTTAAACTGATATGAAGAATAAATGAAGATTTTATTCTCTCGAATTTTTCAAACAGTATAAAAATGAGAGGCCTGAGGCCATTTTCGAGGCGTGTAGATCCAGAAGTTCTAGAAATTCCGCAAAGATTTTAACTATTTTTCCGAACATGGTGAAATTATTGTTCTTCTTCCTGTTGACAACAGTCATCTTCATTGGTAATTTTTCTGCATCAATATTCTTCGATAAAAATGATCACATCTCATTACATTCAATTATTATCATTATTTGAATTGAATCAGCTTTGCTTTCATGATAATTGCATCTCTATTTAAACAGTTATCAAATTCAAATCGATCCATCAGTAAATGTCATTAGATATAAACGAATTTGGTGCTCTCAGCAGATCTAATCGAATCCATCTCCATTCACCCAATTCTGAACTCAGATATACTGTGATCTATTAGCACAATTTATGTCACATCTGAGGTATAATTAGGGACAGAATTATTTTTAGAACACATCGTCGCCGTAAAATCAAAAAAGCCATTTTTGAACCTACAGGAACTAATTTTTTTCGGAAGAACAGTAAGTCAAGCCCTTTTTTATTCAAAAAAAAAGAGGGCGCTTACGCCCCTTCGATTCTATGGCGACGGTTGGATATAGTAGATCTAACAATATATGCAATTAATTCGTTTCTCTTACTTTATTACCGAATGTAATGATGTATAGACGTCACGCACGGACGCGAGGGTTCTAAAGCTATATTGGGACAATTCCAATATTCAGCAGCAATATGGTATCGTGGTGTGCTGATTTGTGGTGGTGCGATTGTTACAAATAGACAAATAGTAACAGCAGGACACTGTCTCCATCGCATGACAATACGTGATCTCAGAGTAGTTGTAGGAATTGTGGAACTGAACGAGAATAATAATGTACAATGGCATGAGGTAGAAAGTATTGACGTTCCTACTGGATATGAGCGCATCGGATTATCTGACCCGGCAGGGACTAAGGTCATTATTAATGATATTGGTGTTCTCACGGTAAGTTTTTCAGTTATCATCACTTTTATTGACTCACAAATTGTTTCGAAAAAATCAAATTGAGAAATCAGCGGCAAATCCGTTTTTTCATTCGGAAAAAAAGATAGCTGATTCTCGTAGTAAAGGAAATGTATTCCTCGATTCCAGGAATCGCGTTGGAAGGAACTGGAATCGCCTAGTTTTCAGACCTAATCCTAGTTTCTCTAGGATTTGAAACGTGATTTGAGTTTCTTGAAGAAACGCAATGAAGAAACGTTTCTTTTACTACGAAAATCAGGAATCTTTTTTTCCGTGTAAGAATGCACTGTTAAAATAAGTGTCTTATCAAGCATCTCAGAATCAGCAATCATCTACTTTGCTACTAATCAAGTTTCGATGAATATTACAAAAGAACTATCTGGCAGAACCTGACTTGAATTTATCCCAAGAAAAAAAGGTCACAAGATGCTTTTAATTTGTCTTAAAAATTTTTCATTTTCTAGAAAGAAAATTTTTCGCTCAGTGCACCACAGAAACACTCAAAGTGTCTCAAAAGACGACACAAAAAGCAAATGAAAATTTATTACCAAAATGTCTTCAAAATGACTCAAATTCAGACTCTTCTTTTTACAGCCTGAGATTAATGAATTTGCTTCCTCTCTTCATTAGCTCCTGACTCCACTGGAGTTCAGTTCTACTATGGGACCGATTTCATTATCCCGTAGTCTAACACCTACCGATGGTGGCTCGTGTAAGTTACTTCTGTACAAGTATGCGGAAACGCCGAGCATTTATCGCACAAATGTGGAATTACGCTGGGTCCCGGTAACCGTAATTGATTATGACCAGTGCGAGGTCCATTATCCGTTTCTTCTTCAAAAGCAGAAGTGTCTTGCCAATTCAGAACATTTCCAAGGATCACGTCATGTAAGATTTACTATTCGCTTCCTTTTACTTATGAATACAGTCGGCTTTCTCTATAGTGTCATTTTGCATCCCTAGTAATGCTGATTCTATCAATAGATTCGTTGATATTGACCTTTTCTTTCCATTCAGGGAGACAGTGGCGCTCCTATTATTTGTGATGGTGAATTATTTGGCGTACTCCATGGCGGCAGGACACATGAAGTAGCTCCTGCAATAATACTTCCGGTATCGTCCTACGCAGAATTCATCACTGGAGTAATTAATGATCGATCTGAAAACGAAATTATTCCTTGGAACATAGTTTAACTCTTTGGCGCAACTATTCATATTAACTGTTTCATATTAACTTGTTTTATCTCTAAAAAAATCGATTTTTCCCGTCCATTCGAGTTTGCTCTTCATTTCCATATAAATTAATCAAATTAAATATTTGCATTGCATAAAAATGAATTATGTATTAGAAATTTTAAATGAAGCTTTAAATTTGAAATCGATAAAAATTCAATAATATGAACAGAAATTGAAATAAAGAGACTATATTCTGTGTAACAACTCATTGATAAAATTGTTGAACAAATTATTTTTCATACTGACAAAAAAAATTCTCTTTTTTCTTTTTAAAAAGGAAAAAACATGAGTCCCGTAATTTTGAACGTTAACCAAGAATTTCATTATCAAGGATTTCACGTAATGATCGCTTGCATCTGAGCCAGTGGTGGATACTTTATCCTTCTTTCTATTTTATAAGGAGAATGAAGCGTACAAAATTGTATTTTTCCTCTTTACGCTGTGGCACATCCGGCGTCTTCAACGAAAACCAGGAGAGATTCTCGTTTGCGTTGAATGAGAAAAACGGAACGAAAAAAAAGCGTACAAAATGTAGGAGAAAGAGTGGAGAGAGAGATAGTCAATGTATATACACGGAAGCGTCAGTCACGTGAGAAAATCTGTTGGATAAATCCTATTATCCCTCTACTATGTGGTACCCTTCACCTCAAACTTCTGCAATTTCTCCGAGTAAATTCTCCGTCAAGCAAATTTTTATTTCTCAAATCGGATGAATTACGTCGGATTTCTTTCCCTATTTCTCAGTAAATAATTGAAAAATACGAGAATGAGGATTTTTGTGATAGAGAACGGTTCTTTGTTTTGAATTAAAATCTTTGAGAGAAACAATTCATATTTTTTTAAGTGTTTCCGTCGGTATTTCTAATCTACAGAGAAATTGATGGAAATTTAACGTTAATTTCTTTAATTATAAAAAACAATTACTGCAAAATTTTGATGAGATTTGCAGATTTGTTCAAAAGTTATGGATTTTTGAAATTTACAGATTTAAAAGGCAATCTCATGGGCGCGTTAAAAAAATTACAAATTAAATTGATAATCTGCAAAGAATTTGATATTTTTTTGAAACCAAAGATAAAGCTATCATAAAATTTTCAGAAGGGTTTACATTCAAAACTTTATGGGCTTACGGGGATCCATCAGAGGGTTTTTTTAATGGCTATGTAATTATCTACAAAAAATGTCTGTGCGGAAATATTCGCCTCTTGATTTACGAGATACTTTAAAACAATTCGTTTTCGTGATAATTCCACTAATCAACGATGGAGAAAATTCTATATACACTTTTACGTTGAGAGAATTTATTTGGCACAAGAATCTCCATTTTGTCCCCATCCATCAACATCCAATGGCTTTTTCCACCGAGTCACGTCTCAAGTACTACCAATGGATCGTCAACACCGAATATCTATCCGTTCAGCTCGACGTGCTGACGACTGATAATTGTTTTATTTAACGAACCTACATTTCATTTTTGATGCTACACGCATTAAAATATTTTCGTCGGTATTTTAAATCTATAAAGAAATCTATGATCGAGAAAATTTACAGTGAAATTTCAAAGGAATTTGCAGATGCTTTCGGAAGTTACGAATTTTTGAAATTTATTGATTCATCTGTGAGGAATTTTTTTTTTAATGTCTATAAAGAATTCGATTTTTTTTGTTGAGCAGACGAGTGCAAAACAATAGTTGGAATCGTTTATAATAATAAAATTGAAATTTTCATATTCCAATTGGATCCCATAATTATTCAATTTGTTTCTTAATTTTTCATGAACTCCGAAACAATATACAGCGATTTCCAAACTCTGCATTCACTTTTCATCTGAATTGCATTATGAAAAACTTCATCAATCAAAAATATAAAACTCGATAATGCCATGTTGTGTTAATTATTAAAATTTAATGAACAATAATATTTTCACTCCACGAATTTTTTTATCTCTATTTTGATAGGTTAAAAAATTCTGATTTATTAGAATGAAAAACAAAAGCAAGGGAGAAGTTTTTGAATTTTCATGTGCCCTCCGGAATTGTTTATTTTCGTCAATTTCTATCGTTTTTCTCCATCCTGAATATTCGCATCTATTTACGTTCTATAGGTTTCTTTCTAACTTTATTTTTCCATTGACCTGGAATTCTAAATTTTTATTTATTTTCTTCTTTTTTTTCAATACATCCTACTATTTTTGCATTTTAATTTTGTTCGACAAAGAGTATTGGCGTAGAGCGAAATTCATTAAGTGGTAGTTCTCTTGTTGACTCTCTGATATGCTTCAAGGATAAAATTTCATGGAATATTCAGGTGAAAGCAGGAAAACTCTATTTTCGCGCTACAGAAATTATACGGTGGAATTAATTTTTTAGTTGTTAATTTAAAAACCAATTCGAGAAGCTGTTGATACTGCGGTAGGAAAATTACATGAGGTTTTGAGCATTGCAATTCTCTCAGGAGGGAAATGGAATTGAAAAATTGAAGAGAATGCCTTTTGGAGTAAGCACAATCTTCAATTTTACATATACTCCTCTGAGGAGACCTGAAATAGAATGAAAATTCCCATGAAACGGTAGGAAATAAAATTTTTTCGATGATGCCAGAAAAAGGTGAAAAAAATTCCGATGGTAAAAATGTGTAGAAATTAATTTTTCGAAACATTCTGATCTGCATGAAAAAGAAATATATTGCTAATAATATACCACAAAATATATCTTCGTATGAAACAATATATCCGTTGGTATATTCCTTAATATATGAATAGAGGTATCGATTGTTGTCGATTCAATTATAATCTCGAATATATTAATAATATAAGATTATTTGTACTCATTACTGTAGAAACAAATGTATAAATTAATGATATAAAGGAGAAAATATATTTTGAAGTATACAGAAAAACTTAGAGGAAGGTGGGGTAAAATGGACACACCCTAGTGTTGATGTTATATATTATGAAAATCGCAAGAAATCGAGGGAAACATCAAAGATAGGTTCATTTTGATAGTTCCATTGGAAAGCTGAGGAAATTCTAAGTAGAAAACATGTGTAAAAATTAATTTTTTTAATATTTTAGAAAATTCGAGTTTTCTGGTCGAGATTTGAAG
>JABSMS010071722.1:3628-71185 GCA_018902275.1 Aleiodes sp. PSUC_FEM 10030003
GACACTTTAAGTATCTTGCGTGGTAGTCGTGATGTTTCTGTAGTATACCTAACCTATCAATGGACTCATTCTCAACAAGGTACATTTCGAATAATTATCACATAGAGAAGTTGAAAAAGGATACATCGAAGGTAAACGGAGTGAATAGAGCACCGAATAGAGAGGTTACCGGGAGTATCTAATGCCACGTTGTATTTGGATTTATGAATCTTCGGGCGTCCGTTTCCCTGTATAAACTTCTCTGTGCTCTCTCTTCCTCTACCGTTCTCTGTCGACCTGTGGCCAAGTAAAACTCGGAGACTTATCTTCCTCTTTCCGCCATATACATTGGTCTGAAGAGGATTTCTACGGTGCTTAAATTAATGCTGATTCATTGTTGTATGATCACGTATTTAATGTGGAATTAGGTTAAATATGAGGAGAATGAGGAAGAAACGTCAATTGTAGAATCACGATGTGTTATCCTTTCAGAATAGCTCGTTAATTCTGATGCTTCAGTTGCATTTATCAGGTTATTCTTCACGTTTGGATTTTGGTCAGAGTCCAGTATTCACGGTTACTCGGTACCTTTTATAATGAATAACAGGTGGAAAACTACTGTAAAATATTCAAAAGTTAGTGGGAAATAATTTATTAGTGCAGTTACCATGTGCCTCCAAATTCTGCGTTCCTACTGGCCATAATCCGGATACGAAAGATAATCCTCCCAATTTTTCAATCACATTAATTATAAATGATTGATTAAATCTCTAACGTAGTTGAAAATAATTTAGGTTCAATCATAAACGAAGATTATACTAATTTCATAGTGGAAAATCTATTCAACTGTGAAAATTTACTTCAAAGTTATACTGAGCTGATTCTATTAACAGATATTGTGATAATCACATCTATATTTCAATTGAAAACTATTAAATTGAAGTGAACAGATTGTTATTCATTGAATAATCGGATCACAAAGTGAAATGTACATTGCGCAATGTACTCCAATAGTCCTGTAATTTATATACAACTTTTGTGAGCCATTGAACGAAAACAGGAATTAATGGAACATAAAAAATTTATGAAATGAAATACGTATGTGATACCGAGTATGCAGTATCAGATGCTCAACTGTCCACGTTAAATTTTCAATTTCGTTAAACTCGAAGAATTTCCACTTTCAACCTTCAGTTTTACTCTTTCTATCTCTCCCTCTCTTCGTACCTCTCTCGCTATCTACTTCTTTTTTTCACATGAATTCCATTAAATTCCAGGACACAAACTGAGTTTTCTCTGGTGCTCGAAAAAAGGACCGTAGAGCGAAAAGAAAGAACGGAAACGGAGAAAAAAAATGAAATAAAATAAAATGAAAAAAATAAGGAAAGAGAGAAAAAATGAAATGGAAAAGCCTCAAGGAATTGGTTCGGCTCTGTGGCTCTCTGGGATTGTTTCACCTAGTGAATTTCGCTTGAAAATTACTCCTCAGTGCGGATAGGTGTACATAGAAAAGCCACGGAGAAAGTACTGTATAAATTTTTTATTATTTTTCGGTGAACAGTGTGGATCAAAAAGAATATTAGGTATTTACAACTTTGAGAGGGAGAGAGTGGTTGTTAACTTCCATAATAGAATTTGAGAAAAAGGAAAGAATATGGACAAATTCCACAAACGAGTTCAACAGGGAGGAGAAAACTGTTCTGTATATGAAATACTTATATATTAAGGGGGTCGGTCCGCTTACCCGTCCATCCTGAAACTAGACAATCCCTCCAAAAAGCCGAGCATTACTACTTATGTTTAGGGTTGCCATTCCCGAAGCACGTATTACTAATATTTTTGCGTGTGCCTGTCCCTTGTATAGGTGAAGTAATCCCCAATGCATTCTCCTGCAGACCTAGCTTGAAAAAATTGAGGAATATTCTCATCGCATCGAAGTGCGGTCAGACAATGATTTAATGGTCTCCATTGCTGATTGGGTCAAGAACCAATGCTTCAGATGTTCAATTCTTGCATTTTTCTTCGAAAATTTTAACGGAATGACCGAAATAGCCATCTTAAACCGCTTAAAAATTCATTCTATCCGCGGTAGTCATTGATGTCTACTCGGGAAGAAATGACAATTGAAAAATAGATTGAAAAATGATTTGATAATAAAGCCGGAGAGGATCCAATAGTTCGTATGACAATTTGATAGAGTTCACTATTGCATGGGAAGCAGAGCGCGATGAGTGGGTGAATCAGAAGGATAGAGGGAAAGGCTAAAGTAGAGCCCGTTAGCCTCGAGTATACATCTGCGAGTTACAAACTCGTTTCGGGTTTATACGGAGCTCGGAGCGTGCGTCTCTGATAAACCATGGTAGTATGTTATTGGCAGGAGATAGTTTCGTGAGGGCGCTCTGGCGTATGAGACTTCTAGAAAGGGATTGTATACAAAGGGCAAGCCAGGGAAAACCCTTTAAATAGTACACTAACGCTCAACCCGTGCTGACTATGTTAGAATTCGATTATACTAACTTTCAGCATTATACGATTTGTCTAATTACTGATAAAATAGATGTTCTACGGTGCAAGCTACGATGAATTGTGTAATGTTATGGAGTGGTCAGCTTTTCAGACATGATTCACCTGAAATATGCACGCAAAAGTTCTCGTCTCAACATTTTCCATGCTTACGAATAATTGATTCTGTCTGAATGCGGGCGATGGAATATTCTATAAGAATGAAACATAGACAGCATTTCGCCTGCTCATCATTCCTGATAAATATTCATAGTTCTAATTCCCATCAGTCACAAAACTTAAGATGGTGCAACTAAAGAGGAAAAATTACGGTAATTTTTTTGATTTGGTCAGATCAGGGGTGAACTTACGACTTTCTCACAACTTCTAACCTGATCCAAAGTTGCCATTGGAAACTGAGGGTAAGCTTTTCAAATGGCCATTATGTGGAAAAATATCTATGTATATATCTATAATTATTTGAGTTATCTATATAGATGTATAATGACTATCTTCTAAGACAATACGCTGCTGACTGCTATATTTTTTTGAAGGTACTTTGCTTGCTTTCATAAATTCACGATTTTTCTTGGTGACATATAAAGAAGTTCTACCAATGACTTGTCCATCTGCATGAGAGATGCTCCTAGATAAGTCATCAGCATTTCTTAATTTACTTGATTTTTTGATGCAGGTACACAACACCACCATTAAATTGTACGTGTGTTTTAGAATAGGAATCGTGAGCTGCTCACTTGTGTAGTAACTCCTGAAAAATCAATGAAAACCTGCCGGAAGCAGAGCAACTTTCCGCCATGATGAGAGTAGTTTTCATATCTCAATCCTCACACAGTACGATACTTTTTTTGAATACTAGCTTGACGAAACATATGATTCTCTTCCTGTATCGTATAAATGGAATTTCAACTGCTCGTCATTGCAATTCAAGTCTACCATTTACTAGAGTAGTAAATTATCAAACTCGAGATAAAAATATTCTCTCTCTGTGTTCATTAATTTCGATCTCCTCAAATTATAAATATAATTTCAATTCTCCTTTTATTATCTATCTGACGTATTTGATTAAATTTTTTACTCGCTTCCATAGCTTTCCGATAGAAAAGTTATTGTATTCACTCCGACAATCGATAATGCTCTTTTTCGTATCTCCATGTTTCGAATTCCTTACATTCATTTCAGACTATTTGCAACGGAAAATCTACATCTGTGTGTATGTGGATTGTCGTTATCTATGTCAGCGGAATCTTGGTTAAAGATTCTTGAGAAACAATGGAGCATTTGAAATGCATCCAATGGAGTGGTTTTGGCTCTTCTAGTAAAATGTAGGAAAAAATGAGCATATACTGGTGTAAATAGGGAACAAGTGGCAGAGCTTATTGTGTGCCCAAAAGATTACTCCACCCCAATTTATCCGTGAGTAGCTATCCATACTGACGCACTCAAATCCGGAAGTGAGCAGTCATGCACATCCATTCCTTTATTACAACGTTTGTGTATAATTTTTCTGTTCAATTGCCCAGTCTTCATCCGTAATATGATTGGTTCAATGTGTTATCATTTCATTGTGTTATTCAGCCATTTTTCTTGTGTCTTCTTGAGAATCGATATTTCTAATATAAGTCTGGCAGACATTCTCAGAATCACTAGAAGCTTTCTTTACCCCCGAAAAAAAAATTCATGATAAAAATCATGGAATTCACATTGAGAACACTGAAGGTTATAGAAAAGAAAATAAGAAATTTCGAAACTTTCCTCAAATACTTTTTCGAGAATTACGTAAAAGTCAAGAAAAGTTCAACACAAATAAAGAGTGAGAATTGATAATTGTTATGAATCTTTAAAAATCTCAAGAAAGTTCCAAAGTTGAAGATGCTTTCATTGCCGGATGGAAAAAATTCACGAGAAATTGCCTCTGGGAGATGAATCTCTCCAAGAAATGAAACGTAAAGGAAAAAGGAGCAAAATTTAGGCTACAAATTTTCTTTCTGTTTGCCTTTCGAAAGCTCAGAAAAGAAAAAATTTAAGAAATGAAATTTTCAGCTGAGAAATTTCAGTAAGCAGCTGAGTTTAGCTAATTTTCTTTGCCATTAATGAGTAAAGGGAACGTTGGATAAGAGGTATTGAAACCGATAAGGCCGATGTGTATTTTCAAGTTTCAGTCTCTTCTTCCTACAATACGTTGCAACAAGAGCCCTCTGCTTGTTCAGTGTACTCGGCCCAATGTTGGCAAGATCGGCTTCTGTTTGTTACTTTGCTTGTCCTTTTTTTCTTCTTCTTTCGAGCTTCTTTCTGTTATATTTTTCCACACCGCCCTATCCATTTCTCTTTCATTTTCCGTATACGTGGTGAAACGTGGTGCTGCCGCATTAAATGAATAACGTTTCCGCAAACTAAGCGAGGTGTTTCATTGCAGGTATATATGGTCGGAATGAGATAGAGAAAGCGAGAAATCATTCGTATTATATCATTCTCTCCCTTTCGCTTCTAATTTCTCGAGGATTATTTATTGCACCGGTACATTTGTCATTGTTATCATGTTATAATAGAACGGAACTGAACCGTCAGGCAAATGGAGATTTTCGTTCGGTCAATTATTTCATGTTCATTCAAGTATAGAAGCGTTCAGATAAGATAATTTGAGAAATTGAGATTAATCATTTGCCGGGAATTTTTTTGGAGATAGATGCAAGAACTTTTCATTGCAATTGGTTTGAAGCCATGGTCATTGATTATTGAAGAAAACAATGGCGTTTCATGATATTTCATGCTATTTTTGGCGTTTTAATCCTCCGCTACCCTTCCTGTAGCTCATCAATTTCAAAACAGTTTTCATTGCGTTTCATGGTATTTCATGGTATTTAATGGCGTTTTATGGCGTTTCATGATATTTCATAGTGTTTCCTGGTATTTCAGGACATTTTAATCCTCCGCTACTCTCTATAGCCTATGAATAACTTATGAATGGACCCATTCTCATGCATTTACACAACTCTTAAATTCAGTAAATAAATAAAGTATCAATCAGCATCTGGTTTGGCTGAAGCATTAACATATTAACATTTTGAGTGTAATTCAAAATTTAAGTATTATTTTCGGGGTGTGTATGGAAAAGAAGTAAGGTCAATTTTGACAAAAATTATTCAAATGTAGTGATAATAATTTGAATAATCGTTCCATCTCCGAATTACCCCAACTCTTGTATTTATTGCGGATAATAATCTGAGGTTATTCTCAATCATTTTGTTGAAAAAATGAAGACACATAAAGTGCTTTGGTTTTTTGGGTCTTTCTTCATAAAACACTTATTTAAACGTTTCAATTTCCGACCCATGACGCTATTCTTGTCTCTCGTGTCTGATTCTAAGACGTTCGATAAGACACTTGTTTTAACAGTGTGTCAAGTCATACTCCTATCTCCAGTTTATCTACCTCATATTGACCCGTAGTTTGGCATTTTCCACAATAGGGTTTGTGATTCGACAATAGGAACTGTCGTCTCTCTTGTAGGATTTCAGGAAGTATTAGCCTTTCTGAGAATGAGAGGAAAGATTAGCCTCATTCGGAATCGAGAATGAAATTTGTATTATCTTAAACGTCATAAATGCTCTTCATCCGAAGAGTTTCCATTGTTTCGGATATAATTCTCTCATTTCTTACAGATGACGAGAGCAATTGACTTAGATATGAGTATGTTGGAATCGAGAATTCCCGAGACGCAGCGTACAACCCCTGAGAATAGTTACTGTAAACTATATAGATGCATAAATAGATACAGATAAAGTGAAGAGGGGTTGGTAGATAGAGCAAGCAAAAAACGCGTTCCGTAACGGCTGTACACAATCCCCAGCATCTGTTCCTCTAAAAGATTTCTACTTTCTTTTCGACATTGTACCGAGGCCCTAGCGGCCTCTCTTGCTTTGTAAATATTACGAGCGAGTGTGAGAGAATACATAGAGAAACAAAGAAGAAAAAAAGCGTAAAAGAATGGAAAGAATCAAAATGGAAAGGTATACTACGGGCTAGAAAGAGGGTAGTAGAGGTATATGTTCCCTTGTCATTTCGCCCGAACGACTCTCTTATCGGTCGGCAATTTCAGACGATGCGCGACACTTCTCTTGCTTCGTTCCATTAGAGAAATCGCCTTGTATCTCTTGACGCGAGCGAATGTTATGGAATGAGGATTGGGGAGAAAGGAGGACTCTTTCAGTAAAGTGAGCGTCTTGAAAAATGTCTCTCAAAATATACTAAATGTCCAGATGTGTACCATATGTGTGAGTGTCTTTACTAGGAGTGTTTGACATTTCGTTGAAGAAAAGAAAAATAATCGCAATGAAACCAATTTTATAGATCTTTACTCACTAACTTATTGTCGCCTAAAAAAATCATCGCCAATAACATGAATGTCAATGTAACGATGCGACAGTGCACGTATGGAAATACTTCATAAGAAATCACGTTTTCTATTAGGACAATGGTTTCAAGCCTTGCCAGCAGGGACTAAGGTGGAAAAATCTAGGAACAACCTCTTTCTGCAGTAATGAAAGAAGGAAGAAAAAATTCTAATTGGCATTATAATTCACCAATTCACTACGCTTCATTAGCGATTTCATGAGAGAGTTAAACCGAAGTTCAATACTAAATGTTGAAAGTCAGTCATATTAAAATCAATCTAAATTCTCTAACTACATATTCGAGCACAATGTCTGATTATAGAGTAAAGTTCAGGTACCAACTACAACCCACTGAGTATATGTAATACCAATAGACATTCGAGTAAGGAAGCAGGAGGAGGGAAGAGGCCAGGCAATAGCAAACAACTAACTTTAGCACTCGAGTTCAGAGGGTTTAATGTTCGATCCAGCTGATCCCCTTGTATTCCTTCACCTCGTTCGCTATAGTCTACGTGTTTTGTTGAGCTTGTATTTGAGAAACGTTCAAAACTATCATCTGCAGAGATGATTCAATGCCTTCGTTAGAGATTCCGATATGTAGAAACCATATCATAGATAGATGTGTGAGAGGAAAATTGTGCACGGTAGAGTATAGGGTAATATACAAAACGGTGAGTTTGTATTTTGTGGTTACCGTAGGCATAATACGAGCGGACGAGAAACAAGAGTGATATGATAGTGAATAAATAGGCAATCCTATGTGTTTGTGTACGATAGACTATTTTCCTACTGTACAATTTGTACAATTAAATCCAAATCCAATAGAACTCTATCATACGTATGTTGGCTTCAATTACATTACGAATATTTGTGACGTTTCAATGATTCAAATCGATATTCAAACCATCTCAATTCCGTTTGATTACTATCCCCAAACGTTTGTCCACTACACAACCACAATCAGTTTTGAAACAATGCTGTAACCACTCGAAAGCTATTACACAGTTAGCCCATTCATTCATGCGAATGAAAAAATGGAACAAAGTGAAATAACAATAAAGTAATGCTTACTTGAATAAGTACGATAATAGTGATGTGTTTTGTCGTTGAATTTTAGTGATATTGTATCTGTTGGTGAAAACTATCTTGTCTCTACAAGTGTCTGGCGATGAAAGCATCGTGGTATTGGAGCACTAGGAGGTATGTTTCAGGATCGTTGTGAACAATCCGAACCTCTCTTCCTCAGTGTGGTGGGGATGGTCGGTCTGTGATTGCCACCAACCACACATACTGCTTCTATACTTCAACACAAATTCGTTCGCATAGCTTCGTGTTGGTTTTCATTCAGAATTAGTTTTAAAATGTATGTGTTCATCGTAGAGAATGATGACAGAAAGTGGAAAGATATTCATGACAATTCATGTTAGAATGATTTGCAGATGTTTTTGGATTGTCAAAAAATGCCCGGAGCACTTTCGATGTAATTCCTCGATAATTTTGAGGATTGGAAACAAAAAATGGTTTTTCAATTTCAACGGCTGCTCATATTTCTGAGTGGTTGAGGTCGAACAGTGTCCTACTGTTTATTATTTTTGCGGCACGGAGAATGATTCAAGGTATTATGAATAGTATATTATGTAAACTGTATACTTCAATTATTAATTTCTTTTTGAACGCTCGAGATATCATCTCACTACCATCATGGAAAAGGACAAAAGAATTATGCTAATGGTAGATTCAAGTCAAATTATTCTCGCCAGAACCAACAAGGATTAATAGTCCCTTGAGTTTTCTCTCATTCTCTTTGTTCCATTTTTTCTGTCTGTTATGTTTTATTTCTTTTTAATTTCCTTCTAGTTTTTTCTCCTTTCACTTTATTACTTCTCTATTTGACTCACTGTGTTTATCTGTAATTCTCATTGAAATTCATAGGATTTCATGATGATTTTTTCTTGTTCTTTCTCATCGAAATGAAAGAGTTTGGAGTGAATTCAAGGATAACAGAAGGAATGAAGGAGAAAAAATACTTGTCTGACATTCATCGTGTCTCACGGAGGAAACTATCGGATTTCGATGAATGCACCGACGATTTCCTTCACTTTCTCATATCCGTCGACACGGAGAACTTCAGTGGAAGAGAGAAAGAGAGAGAAAAATCAGACGGTAAAAGAGTTTTGCAATGAAAGTCAGGATTTACATTAGAGAGTTCCATGAGGCAAGGAGGATTTTACCACGATTTACGTTTCAAATGTAGAAGGAAGTCGCTAGATGAGGATTAAAAAAACGTTCCAAGGTATGACTCGATGCTGGAGCAATGATGGGAGGAAAAAATATAAGGAAAGAGATCATTAATTCTATGTCCGAGACTTGTGCTTGCAAAGTTAGGTGAAAACGAAGTTTTGACGTTGTGCACCTTCTTCATGGCTTCTGATACTTCAGGCGTTTAATCTAAAGAAGCCAAACAACGTGAAATAAACGGAAAGTGAACAAATTTTCGGAAAATATTCGGAGTAATCTTGTAGATTAGCCCTTGAAGTATTTCATTATCTATTTGCAAATTATAGGCAGTTAGATAGAATGATGTTTCCATCAAGTGTTTTCGGTTGGGAGCATGTATGATAGTTTCGATGGATAATTGCCTCTAGAAACACCTACGGTAATGAGCCTCTTCGAAGATTGGCATTATCGTCCGCTCTCACAGGTTGCTCATGATTCCATTAATCCTCATTTAGGTGGCTTGAATGATTCCCCTACAATTTCATGTCATATATCTTCTTCTCTACTACTTTTGATTGAAATCAACGAAATTCTATCTGAATCTCTAAATTTCTGAGCATGAGGATCGGTGCGACCGTCGAGTAAATTGCTTATTTCACAAAATTTCCTGATTTTACAGCTCAGCATATGAGCAGCTCACGTGAATCTTCTAACTTCTGTTTAGTAAAACCGGAAATGGTTCAAAATCATTTCACTGTTGAAAGATTGAAAATTCAATATCAATGTTATTTTTTTTATATTATTTACTTTAAAATTTTTTGAGAAATTCAAAAATTTTTAAAAATTTGAAGAGCATGAGATTTTGCTGATTTGATGAGTAAAGAAATTTTAATGAGTTTTAATTCTTTTAATTCAAATGGAAAATTGAATAATATATGAACTCGAATTTCCCATTAGTCGGAAATTTGAATTAACAATCCGTCGAATTTTCATATTTATCCGAAACTTTATTTATTCACGATGTAATTTACTTCAAATGTGAATGGAAGCTGACAATTTAATGGAAATTTCATGAATAACTTGTAATGAAGCTTCATATTTTATTCGATGATTTTGATAGCAGAATTTTTGACAAATAAATTTTATGGAATTTCGAATTAAGGGCTGCAACAGTTTTCCGATTTTCAAATGTTTGTTTAGTTCCACCACTTTGCAATGTTATAACAAATGAGCTCTAACACTCTGAGTTTGCAACATTGATAAGTGTACGCAACACATTCGTTCAAAAATTCAATTAATTAAAATTTCAATTATGATTTCGCTGAATTTGAAAGGAAAATGTTAATTTTAAAAAATCTTCGATTGAAACCCGTCGGAATCGATTCCGATTGATGAGAAACTACTATAACTAATTTTCCGCAGAAAGAGCGGATATATTTCGGTTACGCCGTATCTTTTCAGACAGAATGAGATGCTATTATGGGATGTGAAATGAAAAACGATGAAAAAAAAAAACAATAGAGATTTTTTTCCCCAATCAAAGAGGAGCACCACTCAGGTCAAGTGGAAAGAAGGAGACCCCATTTTTGCTTTTTATTTTCGAGTGAATATATTCGTGTGCCATCGACCCCCAACGACTTGGTCAAACGATCGATCTCAATCGTAAACTCAAGTCTCGTCTAGGAGGTCAACCGCCACAGACCAGTTCAGTATGCACAAAGATAGTAACAACATTCTTCAGTTATATAGAATGTGCGCGTGGCACGAGCTTATTTTACATTATATATAAAACTAGGTACTCGCGTTCCTGCTGTTGACATATTCCTTCTTTTCACTTTGAAATTTTCACATCTACAAGAGATAGAACAGAGTACGTGGGTAATATGAGTATTCCTATTACAGTATTTGTGACGCATTCTTGACACAATTTCGATACATTTCTCATGTAGATGTGAGCATACACTTGAATGAAAAATGCAAAGCTTAAGAGAGGTAAATTCACAGATGGAATGAAAGGGAAGAGGAAATTGAACTTTTTCCTCTTCTGCCTGAGGGAAAAAACGTGGAAAAAATATTTTGCCGGGATGAACTTGATGTTCAATTTGAGATAGATTCTTAACTCTTCTGGCTACTCTCATTCGTCTACCACCCGGAAAGTTGTGGCCAACGGGCGAAAATTTCGGAGAAAAGAGTAGGATGAGGAAAAGAAAATGAGATATTCGCCAAAGTTGAGACAGATCTGATGTTTTGCTTGTTTTAATGAGTACTACAGGACAATTCCAGAATTTTGGTAGAATCCTTCTCACATTCTCGCTATCATAATATGTTCGGAATGGAAATGAATTCAATTTCGATAAAACGGAAGTACACCCATTAATAAATTTATTTTCATCTTATTTGTTTTCAGTTGCCTGCTCTACTGTAACAGTGACGAAATGTCAAGCTGCTTTGAAAACACTCCAGGCATTTTCATTTTTTCGCCCAACCTGCCTGTGCAAGGAACCACACGTTGATCCAGAATGCAACAGTTTCCAAAACTTCTTATTCGATCATCCATGCATCTACGTTTTGAAGAAAGGTAATGATGTCTCAGTATTATGAAATTAATTTTACTGAAAAAGGTCGCGCTGCTTGCTTGTGTCTCTGGTTGATAGACCGGAAGATCTTACAGATATTGCCATTTGAATAGAAATCAAGCAGCGATTAAAATTTGGGTTATCTCTGGGTTGTCAAAATGTGCAAAAGGTTCTCGCCGCGAGAACACTCCAGTATCTCACAAGACTACGTTAGCTAGTGATGTAGATATAGAACATCACAATAATAAGATAGGGTGGTGAATTTCGCTACTGACACTTTGCAACTAAACTTAGTTCACTTTATGATCAATTGATAAAGTTATAAATTCCAATAATTGACAATTTCAATTGGATAATTTTGATCTCATTACGAAATTACGAATTCAATCCGGGTTATTCTATAGAGGAAAATAAATTCTACAATATATCATCGGCCTACAGATCATGTTTAAACGTATTTAATAGGTCTTTTTGCCACTGAATTTGGGACATAGAAAATATTCATCCTATCTACATGCAAATGTTCCGTCACGAATGTTACCGTCGTCGAACCACAATACAGATAATCCATTTTATTAGTTTTGCGCTAGGTTCGTTCTCGGACGTGTGGAATTCAGCAATGGGAAGAGGTTGAGTCGAAATACGCAGAGTTTGTAGTCTCACAAAATAAAAGAATAATCGTTCTTTCTTCTCAACTCTAAGACAATGGCACTTATTGGTACTCAAGTACATATACCTGCAAGATTTATCTCATCGCGAAACTCACTGATTAATTAATAATCAGTGAGTCATCACCACTTAGTTGTTCGGTGATAACTTGGTTTACGGTTACAAGTAGACTTTTCTGTCGATCGATACTCTCGTGTTTCCAGAATTATGGAAGCATACATTTTTTGACATATCCTGTATTTGGGAAATAAAAAAAAATGTCCGTCACAAATAAAAGAGATTTAATGACAGTCATTTTTCATCTATATAGACGTATTTTGCCATTACAAGAATGATTAGATAAAATTGAAAAAATATGACCGTCACAAATAATTGAAATTTGATGACAGTCATTTCCCATCTATATAGTTGTATTTTACCATGACAAGAATTTTTCACATAAATTTTGTTGTGATCGCCATTTTCTATTCAAAATTCTCTGACGTCATGTGATCGTCACAAGCTCTTGTCATAGCAGATATCGTAATAATCACCATGGTAGTTTCCATAAAGACTTTTCAATGTTATAATTTGTTACAAATCAGCCAGACTATGAAACAAGGTAAAATCGATGGCAATAACCGTAATCTAATTTTATCCAGAATTAGAGGATTCTAATTTTACCCAGACCTAGGGGATTCTAATCCAATAAAACGAGTATCACAGGTCAAATCAGTACCTTCGAACTTGATTCAAAATTAAAACGCAAAGATTCGACACTATTTTTCTCACATAATGAATCGAAGTATTGATTCACTTCGAACAATTTCGTATTTATTCATCACTGACTGGTTGCGCAATTATTTTGAGTGTACTCGCTATTAACAAATATAATTAATTCACCACATGCTACACATTTCATTCATCTGAGTAGTTCCAGTCGAGTGTTCACCTCTCTACGGACGAATTGATTGATAGGATGCTGAAAATTTCGATCATAGAATTGATACAAATTTACCAAATTGAAAGCTAGTATTCACAAGTATGAACTCAAGCATTATAAATGCCTGTTCATCGTCTACAAAGAGATATATATTCAATAGATGTACGTTGAAAATACTATTAAATTACTGTGAATGATAGTTTTTTCTCCTGAGACTAGCGCCACTCTGACTAATTAATCAACATTATGAGAACTGAACAATCGCGATTCTCTCATAATTTATTCGATTTGAAATTAATAGGAATTTGAGGATAAAATTACGATATTCGTGTGCCGATGTAACGCTAATATCGACAGCCAATGTGATGCAAATATTGGCCCAATATTACAATATTGCAGCCATTATCACGAATATTGGCACCAATAACAGGGGCAATCATGGCCGTTCTCCCGTTCCCTCCTAAGATCCGTGAATTTTATACAGTAGTCAATTCAATATTGTTTCCATTGATAATTATTTTATCATGATTTCATATTGATGGAATTCTCTCTGGATGTATGGCGATACGTGACAAGATCCATGTGAGCGTGGTCAATTAAGTCGAAAAGTTAGTTAGTATCTCTCCTGGGAAGTTGGCCTGAAAGTTTGTGGTTCTAATCCACATAATTCTAGAGTTGCGTTGTTCTTCTCTTCGCAACCACTTCCGTGTTTTGATGAATTGAGTTTTCGGGGCTATGCGCTTGTCCTTGAAACTTTAGAAGATGAATATGTTGCTAGAGCAATTACGGAAAGCCTTAGAGATACGTGACATTCACCTCAGGGTTGAGGTGCCGCTTGAACAATTCTTGACGTTTCAACGCATATTAAGCATCAACTTCTGGATGTGCAGTTCTGCGTTTTTCCAAATCGTAGGTGCACATTGAATATGTTTATGTAGGCACTTGGCCTGGTTCCGATGGAATATTCTCTACCAACGCCCAGAAGGGTACAATTTTCTCAGAGTGCATACAAATATTAATGGCAATGCAAACCAGTCTTCCAATTCAAATCTACAGTATCGAAGTCACATCCGTCATTGGTAACCTCGATAGAAAGTAGACATTTTATAATACTCCTCTCCAATACAAGACATTCAATGATAGAAGCAAAGTGCCTCAACAGAATTCACAATATTTGTCTTCCTTTCCCAAAGTATTCTCAATAGATACTTTCAACGGAAAACTGGAAACAAGATCCACGTATTGGCAGAAAGTTACGTTCACCGGCATAGTTACGATCTGATGGTTGTAAAATATACATTTATCGTAAGTAATGTATACATCATCTCGAGGAATTCTCCATAATGATAATTTATATCAAGAATATCTCGGCCGTTGCAATATAAATATGATAGGCATCTACATAAATCACTGTGTTACTGTGCCATAATATCTTCATCGTGAAGTTTTATAAGAAAATTGAATATAAATTCTACTTTGATCACTTTCTCAGTGGAGGAATATGAATTTTCTACTCAAAGTTAAAATTGTAAAGAAAAATTCACCAATTTTTTGAAATTTATAATAATGATTCTTCATATAATTGAGCGCATTATGAGTGGTGCGGGATTTATTAGAAACAACAATATCAATCTCATTAATTTTCTTGATGCATGCAATCGTTTTTCAAAAATCCATCGCTATATCTTCGGAATCTTGAAGAAGGTTTCAAACCACTAACAAATATGGTGCGAATATTATGAAGAATTGGGAGCTATACACATTTTCATCTAAAATAATTCTGTAAAACTTTAGGAGCAATAGCAGCAATGATGAAAAACCATAAATTTGATTATTGTAAATCAAGAATTCTAGATGATGCTGACAACAAATACAAACTTAAATTGCTAGAAGTGAATTACATCCCGCAATCTCAAGGAAATACTGTAAACTCAACAATTGGAAGTGCTAAACTAGGGGCAGTTTACAATAGAATTATCAACTCAAACTAAAGAATAATTAATTCATCAATTCAGTTCGAAAGACAATATGAAGGTTGTTCGCCCGTGACAGACTCCACTAAAAGTTTTCTCGGTTCGGCCCCAAAACTTTTCCAAATAATAGGTTCGTTGGCTTTGATGGAAATCAAATGTCCCGTATACGAATATGTACGAAATGATGAACGGGAATCGTGGTTTTGACAAATTATTAAGCGGGAATGAATTCGTCGATCAATTCTATTTTTTCCACGGTAAATGTTGACACTTTTTTGCATCTTTTTTTTTCATTAAAAACGTTGAGTCACTGATCCGGAAAAGTTGTGGGGTCTCATTTATTTCCATATAAAATTGAGAAAATCCGGAAATTTATATTTCGTATTTGGAATGGTCAATCGCAATTAAAGGATGCTCATTTTTTTTATGTCATTTTAGAACATATTCAAAGAAAAGAATAGAGAAAGAATATCACAAATAAAAATAATACGACTACAACATTAAATTTTTTTATTTATGAAGTTATCAGTTTTAAATGCACCACTATTTACAGTAGTAGAATACGTATGAGTAAGATGGAAATGAAAAGTGTTTGAGTCTCCCGAAGATGGGAGACGATGATTCGGTTGTGACTCACATAATGTGACGTCATTAAAATTAAGGAAAATGGAACAGGACAATTCGGTGGAGCTTGCGTAGGTATGAGGACCTTCCGAAATTATTTATTGTTATTGTTACTTTTAATAAACATTTCATTCATTTTTATTTTTTAAATAATGTTGCTCTCCATAAAAAAACATCCCAGCTATCTTCCAACATTGAGTATTTGAATTGACATATTACCTTATTGATCAAACTGCTCAACAAGGATAGAAACGAGAAATCTATCTTGAAGAACATACATTATTTTCGCTAAATGCAATGGATATCTGGAATTTTCATTTAGAAATTTAATTCAGCATTAAGCTTCTACACTTGTTGTTTACTTATTACTCAGTAATCTAGTAATTTATCCATTGCAAACTAGTCTAATTACTCCATTGTACAGAAGAAATGACAAACCAATGTTGTAAATTTCCAACTCTTCTCCCTGCTATAGGGCGTGGTCCCCGTCGAGCAGGTACCTAATAAAAAAGAATAAAATGAATAAATAGATCTCCTTCATAGTTCTGATACACATTATATTTAGTGCTGGGTAAGAAGGGTACTCAGGAAAATAGACGTCTCATTCTATTCACGTACAGTCTTGGTTTACGAATTTCCCGAGAAAGGTAAATATAATCAAGTTTCATCCCGAGGCAATGTATACGAATCCCTTACTCTTACTTCTCATACACGTTTGCCTCGAAATTGCGCGTACACCTGAGTAATTATACAAAGAGTAAAATAGTCAGTCTACTAAGTTTAATGTTGATAGAATGTAATTTTGCCGAATGGTAAAGAATTGTACCGTAGCCTACTAATGTTATTTAAGGGAGGCAGGCTGCGGTGAATTTTAAAAGTTTTCAATGGATGGAGGCTCCTATTGCATGACTTTCGATATGATGGAACATGTTAAAAAGTGGGAAAAATGACGAATTCAATGGACGTTCCCCATAGTTAATAGAAAAATGACATTCTTCGGTTTTCTACCTTCAAAATCATCTTCGGACCGCAATTTTCATTCGATTCAGATTTTTTCTATCAAAATGTTCGTTGGACTCCAAAGAATGAAGTCAAGCATCCGTTTTACGTTCCATAAAATAGATAATCCAGCGAAGACTTTCAAAGTTCAACAGGGCCCCTGCTTAAGAACGTTTGAGACATTAATGAATATGGTAGGAAAATTATGAAAAAATTGGAAGGTATGCGTATTTAGATCGTTAACATTTCTAAAAAAATTTGAGGCACATCACTACGTCGCAGATAATTACATTTAAAACTGGAATTCAATATGGATCTTTATGACATGATGACTCTTTTGTAGTTAAATTTGTATGAAACCCTTTATATTGTGAAAACTGTTTCGTCATGCTGTCATATTCGGAGGGATTAAGCATACAAAGTCCCGATTAGAATTTTTTAATTATAAACGAATAAATAATGTTTAATAACATTTCTTTTTTCATTCGTCCTCATGAACAGCATGATCAAACTACTAGTTCTTGGGATTCCAAAATCATCATCAGTCGTCACTCAGCCCAGATACCCTAAAAAAATTCAATTTCATTTACCAATACTTAGTAAATTGGACACGCTCAACGTTGATTCCATGAACGATAAATGTTTGGATTTTCATGATTGTATGTATTCGTGTTACACTCCATGATATTCACATTTGCACAATATGTACTTGTAAATTTTCATGTAGATACAACCGGTGGTCACTGGATCGTGTTGAGTGATTCATTAGTGAATACACATGGTCAGTTGAGTGGTTCATAATGGTTGGCTGTTGACAATACTCGAAGCGTATCAACTTGATTTTCATCATTGAAAATAAAAATATACCTCTGCTTCAGGAAATTCGTTTTGGATGTTATTTCTGATTAGCGGGTGGAGAGTTCAATGTTTTCCATTTATGTTTTATTTCGGCCAACTTTGCTATACTGGAAGTCTTCAATATGCAGAGGATCCAGGAGTTATTGAAATTGTTACCGCTAGTGCCAATGAAGAAAAAGAAGTCAATCATCGGCACACTATTTGGTCTATATATTCTCCCAAGCAGACACATAAAGTGCCTGATTTTCCATAAGACAATTATCTGAACGTTCCAATTTTAGACACCTGACGCCATTTTTGTATGTTGTGTCTGATTTTAAGATGCTGGATGAGATACTTCCTTGAACAGTGTTGCTCTCTCGCAATTCGCTCATGATTCCCCTCATCCCTTTTTCATGAATATTCAATAAAACTGTGATATTTTACATGCAAAGAAATATTTTCTTGCTATTATTATGACTTTAGAAATTATTTGACTGTGGAAAGAATCGTGGAAGAAAATTTTTATGAATTTTTCATGAATTATTCACTCACAAAGATTTTTACATTCTTCCAGATAAAGATCCTTATCCGATTGACGCTCTACTTACATGCAATCACGCCCTGACTGTCTGTCAACGTGGTAAACCATGTTTCAAGCTCTTCGAGGACTTTAAAGCTAGCTGCAAAACACGTGATGGAAAATGCAGAATGGAAAGCCGGTAAGTGTACCGAAAACTCTGGCAATTTGCATATATATCAGTGAATGAATGATGCTGTATATATTTGGATGTATAATGAAGTATTTCCTCCCTATCAGTACCACAAAATGTGATATCAAACTGCCATGATAGTGGCTTTTTGGATATCTTATGGGAATAAAAATTCAATTTAAATTCACAAATGGGTATATTTTTCTGGAACTTCACACTGTGTTTTTTCTCGTACAATTTTAAATTCAACAATGAAATTCAATGTAGGTAACAATATTACGAAGTTTAAAGTTTCGGGATTTGTGAAAGGGCCGGTATGTGTGAGTAATATCTGTAGGGCTATTTTAAATTGTACATTTGCTTTATACGAAAAAAATGTAAGTTGATGCGTATGTAAGTGAATGAGGATATAACAAATATGTTAAAGAAGTGGGTTGCTATCTTGGATACGTTATAAAATTCTCTTCAAATACACTTTAAGGTGGAACGATACATCCGTGCCGAGAGGGTGAAGACTGACGGGGAAGTGTAGCGCAAGAGCGAGTAGCCCACAAACTGAGCGTATAAAAAAAATAACCTCTAGTATCGTCTGTTGCGAGGGATTTCATCACTTTATTTTAATGTTTGAAGCCCCAAAAATGACTGAGTAAAGAACGATCAAATTCTATATAACAGTTCGTATTGAATTTACTAATGCATAGATTAGCCTTTTTCATCCGAAATTTGGTTGTTAACATTTGAATTCGTCCATAGAAATTTTAACAATCGGACATGAATTAAACTCTTAAGTTAAATTAATTAAATCTCCTTCAATGATGACTGAATGAACAATTACTATCTAACGAGTCGGATGTTCTGTCTTTCGTTCTGTTCTTCGGGGAATAGAAATATAAGAATTATCAGCGAAAATTTCTTTCGTTCCGAAATTTTTTGAAATCTCAATGTTCCTGAAATCCTCGTCGTAGAATCAAAGGGGCGTAGGTGCCATTCTTAAAGGATCCCCAGAAATTCATTTTCTTAGAGTGCGCGTACGTATTTAGATACAGATCTAACACAAGGGATCCGGCTATTTGATTGAGCCCTGAGCCAATGGACGTCTGAATTTCCACTTAGGTTGATAGCTATAGCAGAAGCCCAAGCGTTTCTGGAAAGATGAACACGGTACACCACTATTGAACCAACTTTGATCCAAGAACTCTGTGTACGTGAATCTAGAAGCCAATCGAGTGTCCCACACTCGGTAAGTGGATCGATGGTTCACTAAGCTATATGTCATAGTACCATGACGTCATAGTCATTCCAAGAATCGATCCGATTCTGCGTGTCACATCATTCTGAAGAAAAAGAGATAATTGACATTTTGATTGTAAAATGCTATTCTGTCATTTTCATCTGCAGAACTCAGCGTATTAGTCGTCTAATGATCATTCCTCGAGGTCAATGTTTATCAATTCATAGCTTCTGAATCTTTTAGAATCGTCAATACAATGATTCCCATTTTGGTTTGATATTAAATCGATTTTCTTCTCGTCTATGGAATCTATTCCTGCTAGGTGCAGATAGCTGCTTGTAGTTGATTTCCATTAAATCTTAATGGAACACGTACGATATCAGGTGAAATAGTGCATGCGCGATTCTGCGGGCAATCATGGAATTGTCATAAACTCTAGAATACGAAATGTTGATTCATCAATGTGCGACCTTTGTTTCAAAAAACAGCATCAGTGGAAAAGCAACATTGAACGAAGAGGGGATCCTTCAATATGAGAGAAAAGATGCTAAGGGAAATGAAATGTCCTCAGTTAGTTTGCTCCTTCCATAAAGAGGTGCATCGTAACTGTTTCGCATAAGAAAAACTTGTAGAACTGAATTTTTCTCAAGATAGAAAATCTGTATGAACACCATCATTTGCAGTTCCCAGGGGAAACTCAGGCTTCGGGAATTTGATATTCATTATCTATCCGAAAAATACAATGATTATGAATGTGAACTACGGCACGAAGGGAGAATAATCATATCTTCAGACTGTTTCATGTTACAAAATTCTCGACACGTGCCATTGTTATATTCAATGTACGTCACCACAATATTGTAGTGCATTATATACATTTATTACGTAACTCTATTTTATGGATAATGCTTATCTCGTAAACACCGATTTATTCTTACCGAGGTAGAATTATGTAAATAGTTCACTAGTCATGTCACTCAAGTGAAACTTGTGACAACCAGGACCAAATTTCTAATTTAATATGAAATGAAATTCATTTCAACGATATTTCCAAATTTGGGATTGTCATCTGTCCATATTCGGTAATTTGAGCCTCAATAGAATTCAAACATTATATTGCCATGGGGGGAGAATGAATAGCCATTGGAATTCGAGAATGATGAATTGAACGATTTTTGCTACAAAAATAAATTGACAATAAATTTTTGAATATTCTCAACTGGTTATAGATTTTTATAAATCTCTTCTCAACTTTTTTCTTAGTTAATTAATGGAATGAATGCTCAGTATTCTTTCATGAGAGAAACTAGTTCACATAAAGTTCATGACTTGATACCAGAATCTTAAGATTGATTTTTTTTCGAAATTATTCACGAAGAAACGATTTAGGTCACCTCAAAAAGGGAATATTCGTTTCTATTCATGTCGCAGTCAGCTGGATGACTCGTTACATTTCAACATCAATAATGAGCTATGTAGATTTCAATTGTCTAATGAAATTGAATTAGCATTGACAGCTTCAATATTCACTCTTAGAGTTGCTGTATCGTTGGCACCACTGCAAAAGTTTTCTGGAAAATTATTTACAATCTAATAAATGTCTGCACCATCATATTGAGTTTACTACAAAATTGTGTCAGACATAGACTGAGAGCAGGGAATTATCCATCTAAATTAAGATGATCCAGACATCGCCGTATGAATTTTGGCAAACTGCTATTAAAATGAGCAGGGAGAATAGAAAAAAGAAGATATGAGTAACGCGAAAATGAGAGGTAGCATTTTTCGGTGAATCATTCATATCTTTTCATCAAAATATGAAGCAGCTCTCATTTAATTACAACCATTCTGAATAATCGTTAGCGTACTATATGATGGATATGAGTAAAGATAATACGAATATATAGGGGAAGGTGAAATGAGTCTTAATACTTTTGCTTTGTGATTATCGTCCTAAAAATTTATTCGAAATTCGAAAAGGAAAAAATCTATTGAGTAATATTTGAAACATCTGAAACAAAACCCTCATACAAATTCTTCAAGAGAGTATTATTAATATTATTAATTTTTTATGGTAAGTAGATTATTTAGAAGTATGTTACGCGTAGATATATAATACTTTATAGAATTCAATTCTCAATTGGATTTATTCCCCCAAATCTTACGAGCAATCAGAGTTCTCAAGCCTCCGGTTCAGCAAGGGTGTCTGCTATTTTGACCGGCAAATATAGAGGAAAAATTGACTTTCATGAAATGAGTTATAATTCTCTAAAAGATCGATAGAGAACAATTTCATCTTTAGAGTTCTTTTCAATTTTTTGAACTACAATAATTGCAACCGGAGATGTTTGCAAAATGCTAACTCACGAGAGTGATAACCAAGAGATAACTCGATGATATCTTGATTAGGTATCACTTAGAGATTTCTGGATGATTACTCGGAGATTTTTTGGAGATAACTTAGATATTTCCAGGTGATCATTCGAAGATCCACAAATTATCTCTCAGTGACGAACTTTTCTACTCGGGTATAAATAAGGAAGAAAATTTTTTATCTCCAAGGCTATTCTAACGCCAAAATCGATTGCCTTCAAAATTGTGAATCACTAAAATTGAACTCAGGAGTGGACTTCACTTTCTGTAAAGCCAGCAACAGCGTTTGTCGCCCTTTCAAGTTCCATTTTTTGTAAAAATGTGGAACAACATATATTCGGCTGGCAGCGTTGCGACGTCGTTAGATATTACCCCAGAATTCACTTCAACAGATGCTTTCAATGTGGAAGTGTCAAACCGTATAATTTTGACATTTTCGGACTTGTAACCTTTGATTTCCGAGATCAGCTAAGGTTTTGGTATTAATTTTAATCGAATAAACTTCCGATTCTTGCATGTGACCATGTCAATTAATTACCAGTAAACTTTTCACCAGATTCTTTAGTCTCCTATTCTCTACTACGTTATAGAAACGGTAATCAGTTCATTGAGGTTCTCAGTGTATCCAGTTCGTGTCTCTTATAAAGTCCGGAAGAGTATCTTCCGAAAAAGAACACACATGGGTAATATATCGAATGCATTGGTTATCGATTGTTACTTTAAAATTTCAATACTTTACAACATTGGATATGATAAAACCAAAATATTACCACAAATTGACAGTAAACTATTGGATTTCGTGCGAAAAATGATAGAATTTCTACGGTCCTGAAAATTCAATATCATGTGTATGTGAATGATAAATCTACGCTATTCTGAATTTAACGTTGGTCATATCAATAAGCTAAATGTATCTATGAGCAGATATACCTGTATCGTCGTTTCCACGGATGTAGTATTTATTTTTACATTGTTCTAAATTTCCTATCTATTCTAGAACTAATGAATAGTCACTGATAGCGACACTTTCTCTCTGAAATGTAATATTGTGGGTGAATATTTCAAGAGTTAGCCAATATAGAAAACACGGCCAATAATTGGCCCAATATTAAATGTCGAGATTCGAATTTCAACTCAACCGTTTCTCAGTGATAACTTTGAGAAATTCTTCATTATCTCAACAACGATTAAATTCCATAATTTTGAATTCGCCTCATTCAATGCCACTCCAAATTTTATAAGTCATCGAGTCTACATTGCAATTCGCCGAAACTCGGTGATTAGCCTTTGAATGCATTGGAATGAATTGTTAAAATCATCGATGTTCATAGTCACGTTTCATTTGACCGAAACTCCTTTCATACATTTTTTTCATAGGGAACAATTTTCAGGAGCATAAAAATATAGCTACGATGAGAGAATTGGCTTGACGACCTATTTCCCTCCCTTGACTTTTTCCATTTTTTACGTGACTGTAAAAAAAAAGTACATTTCGTGTCAATGTGTATTGATGCTGGAAGCTTCATAGTTGAGAATTCAATTTTCAGTTTTCATTATACAGTACGTTTTTTTATTGTTTTATGAATATAATAATTCTTCCTACGATGCTTTATCATTCACACGTCGTTGTGGTTTCATCGAATAATATCTAGACTGAACAAATTGAAAGATGAAGATACTTTTAATGAGTGATAAAAGTAGAATGCATTCAACTACAAAGTTTTTGAAGTTGAGATGCTGATAGTAATTTCACAGTGAGTTTCTCCGATAGACTATTCATTGAGTGAGGAAGAGAATGAATCACAGTATTAGATTATTAGAATTCATCAACAATATCGAATGGATGAACTTTAACTCACGAATATAATTCCGATTTATTCACCTACATATTTATTTTCCTCGTCACGGAATTTTCCATCAGGCGACCGTTGTTCCGTTCATAATTCCCCCATGTTTTCAATCTAAAACCATCCGGTTTTCTTCACAAGCTCGTACACATTCATGTATCCATCCAGTATTTATTCCTGGTGTGAATTCGGCTTAGCTCCCAACCTCCCCCATTGCAATCCCACGATAAAATTCACGGTACAGGGGAAACAATCGGGTGAACGCGAAAACTGCATCAACCTTGTGTGAATTCCCACTAATTGTTTTCCTCTCTGAATCCTCCTACCATACAATATACATCCATATATGTATTCATATATTTCTATGTCCATGACTGTTATTTAGTTGGCCCCATTTATTTTTATATTTTTCGTAGACGCGTTCATTCCATCGTTATTCTATTCTGTTATGTCACTACTGCTATCCCAATTTAGCCGCTATACCTACACAGATTCACGTACCCTCATGATGGACAACATACCCGTTAGCACGTTTAGCCTGTACTGTTCGTGCTCCACCTATCCTCTCTTCCTTGCGACACAATACTCCGGTGATTAGCAGATCCGCGTGCCCGAGCTTCGAAATACTAAATGAATTTTTTTAAACTACGATTTGAAGATCACTAGAGTGGATTTTTTTATTTGAGATTATTTGAGAAAACTATCTGTAATTGCATTCACCTAACTCAAATCTACTTGTTTGTGGTTATATGTTGATCCAAAAAACATTTTCATCGAATAGAATTCTATGAACAGCTGCACAAAGACTGAATAGGAGTATGAGAGATCGATTTAGCTTCCTCGTCTACCAAATAGCCGACCCGAGAGATTGTTTCAGAGAGAATTAGTGGCATAGTGATTCCACTGGGTTTGGTATCCAACGGACTGTGGCTTTCTTGGTTGTAGAATCGACAAACACCGATCGACAGTGGTTGTTACAATCAGACCCTCTTAGCTTGATGGTCTAGGGCTAGTCAACTTGGTTTCTATCTGCCGCTATTCCACATTTGGTAGCATTGTCTATTTCAAACACAATCATATCTGCTTTCTGTTGAATGGAGATACATTTCAAACTGGCAATTAGGTTTAGCTTTTACAATGATAATAATACAATTCAATTCGATGAATTTAATTTGATGTTACGAAATTGGAAACAATTTATTATCAATTAGGATCATTTTCCTGCAATATATTTAAATGCATTATTTGTTACTTCCTCGAATTTTGATCATTCCATTGTGCGTGAGAGAGAGAGAGAGAAATGAAAATATTTGTTATTATATTTAGACAAACAGATTAATTGAATGAGGACAAATGCATCGAGTAACCACAATGAATGTAAATGTACTGAATATCGAGAGACCTACCTATTTGCATTCCAACAATTAATCGACGAAGCCGCGACCGCATGGTATCGAGTTAACGAGCGACTAGAAGCTCCTCGACATATTTACCGTGGTAACGAGATCCTCCATTTGTGGTCTTCGAGGTTTGAGGAGCTTGGTCGTAGGTATTTCTGTCAATTGCAATCGTCCATTACTTTGTTTCCAGTTTCGGTGTATCCATTATAACGGTCATTTGTACGAACGCAATAACGATCGGAATTTTCAATTTTGAATGAATATTCCATTCATATTTATATGGGTCAGTGTTATTGGATGAAGTTGAAGTTTATTATTTGAAAACTATAACTAAGTCTTGCCGTTATGAATTACATTTGCATTCAACATTATGTAAAATATTGGAGGGAAAGAACAATTCAGAGGTAGTTAGTTGGAAGAAAATGGAAATGAAGGACAAATGTTCAACTTCGGTTTATTTAAAAGTCTTTCTGGAAAGAAGGTCTGGAACTCAGAGTCGCATACCTCCATGCCTCAATGCGCAATAATATTACTGGGGCCCTTTTCTCACCGCGTACTTAGGTCACTTAGTCAATGTTAGTTTGTCCTGAAATATTTCTTCATAGGTTTATGTATATTTAAACAATTAATAAAGAAGATTTCCAAATTATCTAAAGCATAACTTCTTGAAATAAATAATTTTAACATAAATACCTTAATATCGATTGAAAAGAACTTAATTGGATAATCGGAAAGAACTATGATTTATGAGAGAAAGTATGATTTTCTTAACAGTGTGAAACCATTGGTTATGACGTTAACTATTATCTCCAGGTATTGTTTGCTTCCATACACTTATTTGAATTATTGTCGAGAAATACCTCCATAAATGTGAACCATACAATGAAGAAGAGAGTGATGCAAATAATTAACATTGCTGATGTTTGTAGCACCAGTGGATACGTCCAAGTTAAAAATTAACTTCACTCGGTTTGTTGAATTTTCTCTCGGTATAGCGGTTGAACCGTTCAACTAAAGTAAAAATGATAATTATGAGTAAATTAATTAACATCAAGATGAATAATGAAAGCAGACCCAGATTGAATGTTCGCTTTTCAAGTTTCGCTTCAATCTCAGAAAAAGAATGCTAATTGTACAAGTTATGATTGCCTGGGTGAAGTTAACACGAGGAGAGCTCTTCCGCTATGCACTGATAGATTCAAAGTGTTTATTTTTACCGTTCCTTTTGTCAGAGAAATTTGGAGGAATACTTCCCCCTTAATAATGAAAAAAAAACTACTTCCCCCTCCAAGATTGAATTGAGGGAAGGGAAAAGATTAGGTAATGGGAGCCAGGGAAAGAATTTAACTAGAGATCAGTCAAACCTTAAAGTAAAAGAACTGTTGAATTCTCTGTTCCACAGAAAATAGGAAATATATGTATAATTGAAGGAGAGATGTGAAATTTATTACTCAACTTTGGGAAGCGCCTTGGGCGCCTTCATCTCGCCTTATGACTTCTGCGGAAAACATCACACTGTTCTGAATACGGAAGTAGCTATAATAAATAGCTCTCGTAGCGTCAGTATGAGAAGTTTAATTTGGTATAACTAACAACAACATATCTGCATTCATATCTGCGTTAGAAATGAAAAGTACAAATGCTCAAGAAATACGTATTCCTGAACGCTGCACAAAAATAAATAACCGTGAACACAAAATGTAGTCATGAGGTCCACAAATGATAACGGATCCGTGATTGAAATAGAAGTGTACGGATAGACAGTCCTCACAATGAACGATTTTATATCCACTTTTCTACTTGAGACCATAGTTTAATCTATTATTCAAGTGAAATGAGATATATCTAGTGTTAATAAACTTTACAGATGGCCAGAAATACCCGCCGCATATTAATATTGATGATTTGCCTTTCTCTTTAACGATAGAGCCGATCATTGGTTTTAGTATATAGTTCGGAGCTATTTAAGCATCGTTTATCGATTATCAATTATGGACCCAATGGCTGAACGGGTCTCAGGCTACCTTGCACTATTGGTCGCATGTATCATAACGTTGAAGTGCGAGGGGGGTATCATCTTGGTTGAGATGAGATAAAGAATGAAGAAGTGAGTGAGAAAACAGGATTCAATGGGGTATACCAACAGGAATAGTGCGGAAAGCCAATGCGCCTCGCTTGGTTGAGTTTTATCGACTTCTCTCCCTCCCCTGAGTTAGGAATATAACCTCAACTTGTCGATTCGATTCTCCTCCACTCAGTTTGTAGAATAATTTTAAAATCTGCAAGGGTTGATGATTGAAAACGTTTTCTGTCATGGCCTCTCTCAATTTTTACTTCTTTCATTACACAATCGCTCTTTTGCTCCTGACTTGTATTTACGCAATTCATTCATCATGCTTTAAATTTGAGAGCTATTTCATTATTCAAGATTATCGGAATTTGTATTCTGACATTCCACTTGAAATAACTAACAGCATTCAATCAACTGATGATAAAAGCTTTCTCGTCTTTTTATCACGAATCTTCAACGTAATATCCTTTCAGCTGAACTTTTTATCCAGTAATGGACACAGCCAGCTCCACCAGTTTTATATGACTGAACTTGTATTTTCACTTGACTTATTTCGTACATTTTCAATTTCAAGGGATGATGATCTCAAAGGAATCTGTGATTTCTTTTTGTTTTTATTCTTCCTTGAGAAAAGAACAATTTATGCTACATGTTCTTATGAATTTTTTTGTACTCCCATTTGCTGGAATCTGTATGTATATGCTGCGCCAAGAAATTTCTGAGAGACACTGTAGAGAATGGTAATAGTGATACACTTTCTCACAGAATGGCATTAAGACTCTCCAACATTGTAGATATTACGTTGAGAGAACAAGCAGGCACCCCACTCCTCCTGTATTATTTAATATTTTGCCAACTACATTGGCAAAATGCATCCGAATGGAATTTTCCACTGTTGAATTATTAGATTATGAAATCGAAAACTGATGAATTCTTTAAGGAATTTTCATCCAGAAGCTTAGCAGATGTAATTGAAAGGAAAATATGTTACTTTGTGGTGTCCAAACATTTTTCAAATTTTTCTTATAGATTTTTCAAGTAGATATAGAGCGAAAACTGATTTTCAGAAAATGACGTAAAAAAAATTGAAAAATCGATTCAAAGAAAATTGAAATACGTAAATCGATGGGAAATAAGCTCACCTTTCAGCTGGTTTTCGAGTTTTTGGGCTACCAACAATAGAACCGGAGATATTCCCGAAAAAGTGATTTTTTTTCCATTCTCGGAAGGGCGACCCCTTCAAATTCTGACCAAAAACTCGAATTTCCAAAGAAATAAAAAAAATTAGTTTTGAAACATGTATATTTACTAAAATTTCCACAGTCATCCAATGGAATCATCAGAAAATATCTATCTCGAACCGTTCAATTTGAGTGTCCATTTCACCCCACCTTCCCCTATATATATACATTAACCGTTATATGTATGTATTATCGTAAATGAGTGATACAAAACACAATTATCAACACTGAACAAAATGAGTTTATTTTTGGAGTGATAAAAATGAGGTAACTCTGACGTTTTCCCAAATAATAATCTCTACTTATTGATTTCAAAATTGTTGCTGGGATGTCATTTTTTTCTTTTTCGTTTCTTTTGGAATATTTTTTGAAGGGAGAAATTAATCATTTACATAGCTTCCATGTGGAAATAAAAGAAGAAGAAAATTTGCAATGAAAATGAAATTCGATTTTCAATTATTTACAAAATGATAAATGATAAATACTGCAATAGAGAAGTATCCTCAGTGGGATAGTTCTGCAGCTTATTCTCCAAGTACACCCTATACGTAACTGGAGCTTGAGTCTACTACGATGGAAAACCGGATATCCGGAGACTTGGGTAAAATCGGAAAGCGGTGGTGGGCTTGGCTTACCCGGAAATCCCGCGAAGTCAGTGGGCTTTTCCGGCATGGACACTCTGCCAGTAATGTTATATTTCTCTCTCCTTCATCTCCATGTGCACTAGGATTATTTACTTTTGTTTCTACATATTCTTTCATTCCTACTCTAATCAAGTTTTGCATTTTCCCACCGTCTATTGAAGAAGTTCTGTTACTACACAAAAAAAAGATACCTGATTCTCGTAGCCAAAGAAA
Source organism: Aleiodes sp. PSUC_FEM 10030003 (assembly GCA_018902275.1). Classification (NCBI taxonomy): domain Eukaryota; kingdom Metazoa; phylum Arthropoda; class Insecta; order Hymenoptera; family Braconidae; genus Aleiodes; species Aleiodes sp. PSUC_FEM 10030003. Next base: position 33,072 of record JABSMS010071722.1, read on the forward strand.
CGTATTCCACTATTTCGAGAATCGCATTCAAAGATACTTGGATTGCGTGGTTTTGATACCTAATTCCACTTTCTTTATAAACGTGATTTGCGTTTCTTCATTGCGTTTCGTCAAGAAACGCAAATGATGTTCCTAGAGAAACTAGAATTAAGTATCAAAACTACGCAATCCAGGTTTCATGCATCGCGATTACCGGAATCGTGGAACTCGTGTCTTTTACTACGAGAATCAGGTATCTTTTTTTCCGTGCATTCGTTAAAACGTTCAAAAACGAAGGGTGACTCCACAATTTTTCAAAGTGAATTAAAAAATGAAGAAATAAAGTGTTCGGCATTTGGCTCAACCAACACGAAAATCGCATCTTTTGGAATCACAACATGTCTAAATCATAGTGTTTAGGAATGACAATTCGAAATGTAGATATTTCTTAATATGTATCCTGAGATAACTGAATGCGTTTCATTTTATAATTCCCTTTCTAAGCTTTTCTTCATTCATTATTAGCTTTTTTCACTCCAAGAGCAAGATATGAATCCTGGGCAATGAATATTCTCTGACGTGATAACAAGTACTCTACGATCCGAAAAGTACTTTTGATGCATATCACCCTCTATATACTTCAATATAGGATTTCATTCGTTTCATCTTTTCTTCCATGTTTGCAGGCAAAAAATGAAAGACAAAGAAAGTGAAGCGCTGAGTTGAGATGAAGGAATTGAAAGGAGAACGAAAAAAATGACAGTATTATCCGATTTGTTCGTTCTTATACCTCAAATTCGATAAGCCTTATCGAAATTGTATATATATTGCTAAACCAGCAAGAGTAGATTCTTCTCAGTGTTAGGAGAGCCATGATCGTGTTACACCAATGGCCGTTCCGAGTTTTATCAAATCCTACTTCATTTTTTTTCTTAGTAGATTGAGATAACCAGATATTGGGAATCAATAATCCTTCCTTTTCCCTCCCTCGCAATTCTAATTCCTCATGCATATACATGATTAAAAAATTCGAAACTACTCTTGCATGTTCAATGGCCCCAGAAAATCCGAATAGTTCGAATTTTCCAACGTATTTCTTCAAGGCCTAAATATCTCTGGAAATAATCAGTGTGCTACATTACAGTTTCCATAAGTAGATGCAATGTGAATAAGCAAAGCATTCAACTCTCTCGTCTACCTTCTGGGTTGGCTTCCCATTCACTTAAAATTAGGCCGAGCCCTTTAGACTCCATTGAGTCGTTGCACCACTATAGAATCACGTGGCCTCAAAAGAAATGATAAATAGGGAGCATAGGCGAGATGAAAGCGATGTAGAGGAAGAAAAAAAGTGGTTAGCTCCACAAATTAGGGGACTGACCTCCTGGGAATATCACTGTCACGATGATTATCATGTTTCTTTTCGAGGGATAGTTCTTCTATTTAACAGTCTATTACATCTTGATTCCTCTCTGACTTTTGTTATCAACTTTGGAAGTTGGAAATTGAATTTGAAACTACTCCATTCGATTGGGAAGTTCAGTGAAGTGCAAAAAGATTTTATTATTAAATACGTGGGATACAAGTGGTGCTGGAAGTTTTGGTTGAACGATGAGTGTCATGATGTCTCTCTACCATAGTTGAAATTTACCACCTGGACAAGCGGACACGTAATTAAGCCAGGCAGATAAACACGCAATTATCCGAGCGACGACTGAGACGGAGAAGTGGTGATGGTGAGTGTTGAGCTGAGTGTAGTGAGAAGGGAGTTGGTCGGGTGGGTGGATGGGTGAAAAGCAGAGAGCCAGAAGGATGAGAGGGAAAGGAATGGATGAAAACGTGGAAAGCACGAGAAGAGGCTGCTTACATATAGTGTGGTTGTATACGGTCCTATGGGTTAGTGTGAAAAGAGAGAAGAGGTATGGTTAATGTCACGCAGCAGAAGTTGGTACCTCACTAGTGCTTTTTACTCAGCACCAATTCTCTCACTAGCATCTGTATAGAATGTATTTTGATGGAGTAAATTCAACGTAGCACTTGCTTTCCACTTGTCATTCCATGTATATGGCTTATTATGATAATGATGGAATTAGATTGGGCTGATAATATCGACGTTAACGATGAAGCAATTATTCAAATTGGGTGATGTCAAATTATGATTTACCAAGTATCATTTCATTAGTGTAAAGAGGATAAATGTTGAACGAGCCGAATAGAGATTTTGTCGAGTAAATGAAATGGTTCAAGAAAGATGAGAAATGAGGCTCGTTCTAAGCCGATCGGCATCCTCCACTCAAGTTTTTTCTTGAAGTCCAGATTGGAGTTTGTTCTGGGATTCGATTCAAGAATAAAGCTGAAGTCAAAAAAAGGTCTGATTCAGCTTAAGAAACAATATGGTTTAAGTCAACTTGATGGATTAAATAAAGACGATTTGGTTGTTAAACATCTTAAGGGTGCATTCTATTGGAAGATAATGTCAGTGATGACAACGATAAGAACCAGTAATAATGAAAGTAGAAAAAGAAAAAAAAAGAGCCAAGTAAGGAAAAAAATGTGGCTGGCCGCACACAGGTATGAAGGTGTCGTTAAACAACGACCCCACCTTCCACTCACATTTTCAACCTTCTTAGGCTTGGAAAACTGGTGCGGCAGCGGCATCGTGTACCCAACATAAATCTTGAGGAAAACACGCGTCGCAAAATTGCCATGGGCCGACGCTCGCTCTGGAAAATATGTCACCGTCTTTCACCCACTCTTATTTCTACTTCCATGGCGCATATTCCCAACACAAGCTTCTACTTACATATATACGTATTTTCTCACTCTCCACTTTATGGCAACGCGATGAGCTTCGTTTTCCAAGACTGTATGTACACTCCTAAATTGTATATACACTAGGGGGCTCTTTACAATCATAAATAAACGTAGTCAGTGAATATTTAATATTCAAGAATTTTTATCCATCAAGCTGAATAAAATTTGTTCAGGTTCATTCACACTCGGTAGTTTCTCAAATTTACTCATTCAAAATCAAACATCTATACAGCTCTGATTTATCAAGAATCTTCATCATTGTCACTATTCTCATTTTTATCATTCATTCATATATTTTTTTGCTATCACATTCTCTATATGACGCTGTCCAGCAAACAAGCGAGAGACACATGAGAAAAGTTGCCACCTCCGGCAAGGAAAGTGGGTATACTGCAATGCAGTGTGCTCTAGAGAGCAAGCAAGAGACAGACAGAGAAAGAGGTACAAATAGGAGAGGGAATAGCTTAAGAGAGAGAGAGAGAGAGAGAGAGAGAGCGAGTAGCTCGGTTTAGCTGCGGGCCATTGGGGTGTTTCAGGGATGGAACAAGTCAACGAATAAGGCTATACAGAGAGGCTACGAGACTAGTTCGATTCCGTCAGCTCGGGTATGTTTTCAAAAGCACTCTTCAGTCACAAATGCTGGTGACAACGTTTTTTTGAGTTGCTTCAGGCAACGGATAACACGCGATAAGACACGACTCAAATCTACAATGCCTATTCAATTTTACGTTGGCATCATTCCTGGTCATCACTTTTTTTAATCTATCTGTATTGCTTCTGTCTTGTAACAGCTTTGACTATTTTTTTACATACTACTTCTCATTACGTATTGACATGTTCACATATTCCTTTTTCACTCTTCGTCCTGTTCATCTATTCTGACATGCTTTGGGTGTCATGATTATTTAATAGCCCTAGAGATCCTCTCAAGGTTATTCCAAATGCCTGACGACCCACGAGAGTATTATCGAGTTTTTTAGATTGAGGTGTTTGTTTACTTCAAATAGACACTTGTTGTGTCAGACTGAATGTGTCACTCTTCTTCATTTCCTGACTTCGAAATACATTTTTTTCAATAACTTCAATAATGTTATATTCTATGACATTCTTCTTTAATCATTCATTGAATAAAAATATGAATTCTTATTCATTCCCCGGATGTCGCTACAAACTGAGGAATTTTCAGGCCCTTCCTTTCTTTATTTAAGAGAACCTGGAATCCATAAACAATCTCATAGACAAATAGATATCGCTGTATGCTCCAATTTCTGAAAATTGCCCTCTCCACACTGTAGTCGTGAGAAAGAAGAAAATTTCACTGTTTATGCGAGCATAACCACGATAACTCTCCATATTGGAAATTCACGTTGGTAAAAAAAAAATACGAGAAATAGTGGCTTTTATCACTTGAGCTATACTTATTCAACCAAAGAAATGTAAAGGCAGCACAGAGATATAGATAAAAGCTTCTAATTTTTGGATTTCAGCCAAAGAAGAACAGCCAACTGAATAACTGAATTTTTCGATGATTGATATTGAAGCATTTCGTATCCGAATGATTCTAAGAATAGCTTCGAAATTTATTTGAAAGTCATAAATGCATGTTTACTGCTTTAACATCAATATTGCAACTACGTAGTCGTTAATGTGGTATATTCGTAACCTACAGCTGTTCGTATCCTAAAGCCTGCGGTTGATATCATTTCATATGTCAACATGTTGGAGCCTACATCATGGTTGATGGGTTCGAACTGAAATTCACAAATAGACATCCCGTATCTGTATACAGAACTCATTTGGTTGCAAAATTTTAATGAACGTTGCATTCATGAACAACCTGATTGTGGAACGATAATTGAGTTTCTTTGATGCATAATTACATACATGATTAAATGATATCTTCATTCATTCTGCGTGACTACTGATACTGCAGATATTTCAAGTTCAATGAGAGAAGATGAGTTATTGAATCTCTTGCGTTGCTATGACGAGTTTCGAGCGTGCTTAGTATACCGTGGAGCTTACATATTGTTATGAATAATGAAGCCAGTCATATTAAAAGTTTCTTTGCTCTCCTTGACGTAAGTTAATTTTTTTTTGTGGTTAACCCAAACGAATGACTCGTGACACTCAGACGCAATGCACATCAACAATTTCCTTTTCTTCTCGCATTTATACAATTTCAATTTAAATTTTTTGGGGGTGAAATAGTCGGACAAATGTTGGAAAATCATCATTTGCCAATAGTAGTGCCTCAATGTTGGATCAAAGGACCATTTTTTATCTTGGCAAACTCTACACGAGCAGCTCACTGCATAGCGAATTTATAATCCATAGATTCTTATCAAAATAGACATGAAACAGAAAAACAAGACTATTGCAAGATGAAAGAATTAGAGAAAATATTATCAGAGAATACAGAACACAATCTGTAGAGAACGAAACATCAATTTCAGAGGAGCTGAATTGAATAGAAATGATGGAGCAAGCGGAAATAAACTAGCAGTGAGCGTATCAGTTGGAAGAATTGTCGGATATGCGCTCACGACTGGTCAAGAGTAGATGAACAACGAATAAAAGGGACAGAAGATACATTGAGAAACGTAAAAAGACAGTGAAAATAGAAATATATGTATATTGTCCGGCTCAAGTAATCTTGCATCGATATCCCCCTGATATTTTCGCTTCAATGAGCCGCATCTTCTATTTCATATTTTTCTATCTCAAGGATCAGGAAAGCTTCGATTCTATTTTCCACTTCGAACCTCGTAATTCGATAGCGTGAACTATGAACATTGTATGGTGATCAATCATATAATTAAATTTAAGCAATTTCGGAAATATTACACTGTTCAAAAAAATTGAAAATTCAATAAGAATATGCACATTAAATTTTAAAACCACAATTTTAATTCTAGTGAAGACAGAATTATCTTGGAAATCCATTTTCCATGGAAAATTTAAGGTCGTTATTATTCTTAAGTATTGAAATTTTAACAAACTGCATGAATTTTCAAGTTCAAATAAAAAATTGAATAATATATGAACGTGAATTCTCTATAATTCGAAAATTCAACGCCCCAGGACCTTGAGTTTTTATGAAATGCCTGCAATTCCATTCCGTCACTGAATAATCCACTCAAAATGTATACAAACGATCATAATTTCCTAGAAATTCGACGAATAATTAGCGATAATATTTCAAATAGTATTTGAATAGTTTCATGTCAAATGAATTTTCAAGAGATAAATTTCGTGAAATTTCGAGTTAATTCAAGTTCGTTAATTATTTCAATAATTTTCCTTTAAATTTTGAATAATAATCTTCTGACAGTGCTGTGTAATTTGCTCTCAAGATAAATTACTCCTTGAAAAGTGTTCCTGATAATTATTTATATTCCGAAAAAAATTCATCCGGTAGAACCAGTAATCAATTGTTGCCTAACTTCCAATTGAAGATTGCACGTTTCCAAATGGCTTAGAAGCGCTCGTGACGTCACTGCATTTGTAATTTGACGAAAACCAAAGACGATGTTAATATCATAATTAGATACTGAAAAATGTGTGGGTTGAGGTTGGTTAATTTTAGAGGGTACAAAAAATTGAATTCTCAACTTATTTTTTATTCCAAAGTTAATAGAGCATCGGAAATTTGCCTTTAATTTTCTTTCATTGTAGACTGAGTGCTTTCAGAAAGGGAAATAAAAAAAATCATGCAAGCTCCCTATTTAATTTCCATCGGACATTCATAAAAAGTAGTACCAGTGACGTACCATCAAAATAGTACTCAAATTTTTTACTGTCTCTACGACATCGGTGACACGAAGAGGATATTTCCTCTGGAATGTATAAAAGTATAGGTCTTTTGCTTGCCTCCATTTGGCTTTAGCAACTAATAAATGCATGATGTACATAGCGTTTCGTTTACCGTCAACAGAGAGACATCGAAATATCTTTTCAAAGCAATAATCCATCGAATTTTTACGTGCTGGCAAGTTATCCATCTAGCCATTGGAGAACTATTCTGCCATTGGCAACCTCGTGAGAACTTTTTACGCGAAGATTATGTGAAAATGGAAACGAGGTTCGTGCATTGATGATAGCAGTAGAAACATTAAACTCGCATGCTTGACCTCTGACCATTATTATATTCGCACAAGTGGAAAGCATTGATACAGACTATTGGAATCACGATAATTCATTTGGAGCAACGAAATTACTAACTCATGCGTTTATTGAGCATCAAAGCGAAGGTCATGAGGGTCATCGGTGCTTCAAATTCTTACAATCGATTGGCCTTTTTTCTACCTCACCTATTATGACTCTGTATAGTTCATATATGTCAGGGTTCATTTTTTTCCAGATTTCGCGTCATTTACGTTTGAACTCTGATCAGAAATAAAATTCACCCAATTTGATTTTTTCTCTGGCGTGCTAAATACTACGAGTCGTAACCTTTGTCTCAATGAAATTCAATTGTTCTTTTACTCGTATTTCAAGAGTAAATCGTGCAAGCATGTGATGCTAGTGATATTGTTGAATTATTACAACCAGAACCCGGATCTTTAGTTAACTATTATTCAAAACGGAACCATCGATCGATTGGTTGGTATCCGTTTCAAATGAATAATTACAAGCTGAAAAAGCTTACATCTGTCAATGCAGTATCATTGTACAGATGAAACCTTTATATTCGTTCAGTACTTCGTATATTGGACAAGGATGAATGATTTTATCCTAATGAAGCATTGGACGACTATGAAAGTTTCATCTGTACACATTTGTAACCTTTTCCAGCTTGTAATGTTTTATTTACGAGAGCGATCGCACCCTTGCGTGCGCGTTTTTTACAAAGGGGTATGTATATTGTTACAGCAACAGCAACGCGCTTCACATTGTTCAACGTTAATTCGCGCCGCTCGACATGAATTTGAAATTAGCCAATAGGAGCCAGAATAAAAGTGTGCTATGAGAGAAGTCATGAAGAGAAGTCATCCCTCAACAATTTTGCAGTTGTAAGTTTGGTGATTGTTAATAATTAAAAATGATAAATAAAAAGCACTACTTTCCCGCAGCTTTTAAATGAAGCTGTTGCGTCCGAATTCGGAATTTTAAATGAGAAAACATTCCTTCAGTTCATTTGATCAATTCATTAAGTTTATTTCGATCTTCATATATTCATTGTAGTTTCTAAAGATTCTGATATTTATCATTATTATCCCCTTCAACCTTTACTTGTTATACAAAATGAGAATCTTGGTCTGTTTTCCACTTTTTTTTTTATTCTAGTGAATTTTACGGAGTAAAGTGCAATTATAATAGTTTTTCTTTTATTTCGCTCTACCGCGTACAGAACAAAAGAAAATTATAATATAATGAAGCACTCTTTGAATCTTTCCTATTACTACAGACGCAAATATATCCGGACTCTTTACCGCTTTCAGTTTTCAAGAGTAGCCTCTCATAACGAGGGGCCAACTTTTTCTAGAGTTTGAGATCCGGCCGGTACGACCCAATTTCGTTTCAATTGGCCATCTCTCTTTCTCTATCTTACTCTCACACTCTATTTCCTACCTTTCAGTTCTCCTGGTTTCCGTGTTCGTTAATTTCTCCACAGTTGGAAATAATCTTCGTCGTTGAACACAAAACTTTTCAAAAGAAAATCTATCTTATTACATAAAACGAGTTCTGATTTTCATTTGAAAAACAAGGTTATTCCGAATAATGAATGAGTAATTTTGATTAAAATCTCATTCGTAATTAGAGTAATTTCTATCAGAAAGTTTATGTGCATTTTTTATATTATGTTTAATGAATGTGAAATGAACATCATCTTCATGAAAATAAAATGCTACTGTTAGATAGAAGAGTAATCAAAAATTTTAGATCCTCGTAGTTGGAACTAAACGAAGGATAATGTTGTTTGTGGCATGATATAATTAGATCTGCCAATTTATTAGCAATAGGTTCCCGAATAGAAGCATATTCAACTGATATGCCAATATTCCATTCAAACTCATATCAACAGATATCACCATTTAGTCATAACGAATTAGTACTCGGGTGAACTCGAGAACTTGTCAATTGGAAAATACAGTTGATGCTCGGTGCAAACATTTATCTGTAAGTTACTTCCTTGTCCGAAGTGCCCTGAGACTCCTCCACCACCATACCACGTACCGGAAATAGACCATGTCAAATTACATCCTCTGATCAATTCATTCGAAATCGTCTATTAGGAGATATTATCAAAAAATGTGAAAAATTCGTGGTTACCCTCTTACTTTCAGAATTTTTTCTTTTAAATCCCCTGAATTTCCTATTCAAAAATTTGTGCCCACACCGGCACGTGAAAAGAAGTTCTACAAGGACTATGCTTTGTTCCCTCAGATGATTTCAAGCATGAGATAGCGAAACGTGTAATTAATCACAATCCTTAATGCCGAGCATACTAACTTGGCTTCGAAGAATAAATGAAGTCCACAATGCATACAGACAGAAATTTCACATCAGTGATCTAATTTGTATGTTACATGTGGAATGTTCTCCCTGTTTTCGCTTAATCGCTTATAAATGCATCTCAACATCGGGCAAACACGTATAATATTACAACCACAATTCTCTAGGCATATACAGCACTGTCTTATACGAATATATACATAACTACCCTAACACCTGCATTCATATATTGAATTTCATTATACGTGTTGCACTAGTACACTGGAGTAGAAACGTTCGTGAGGATTGTACCATTACATTTACACTATAAACGATAACCTGGACCTCGTGGAATTCGTGCGAGTAAAATTTGTTACCTCGTGTGGAAAACTCATCGGATTCCCAGTCCGTCCGGCCATAATACACAGACACAGCATGAGCGTTTGTTATTTCTCTTCTCTCTTATCCTCATTTCTATTATTTTCTTTTATTACCAATTCCCTAATTCTCTTGAAGGAGTTAACCGAAGAATTTTGTGGAAACAAAACTTTAAAAATTTCATAAACTTCAATTTAATTCATCATCAGTGATTAACAGTCTATCTTCATCGATGTAATTACTTCTGTATATTCAATTCCATACTGATTCTCAATTGTCATACGAGGAGAAAGCTCAAACTAGTAATGCATATACGGCTCCATGGCTGACCGTATGCATACTGTTTCTACTATCTACCTATTCTCCTGTAGTATACCTTCTGCCTCACAACCAATTTCCCCATTGCGCAAAATTAATGACCGGGATATATTCGATTTGTTGCATGTACCGTATAGAGATTTCCGTCTAATTAACTTGGGCTTGAATAGCTCAATTCATTGATTATGTTCATTAGATTATTTGAATTAATATGAAATTACTAAAAGAAGTGAGGAAGAGATACCCCGCATAGTGTTCGTACTTCAGTTTATTCGCTCTGATTCTCATTATAAGGTAGGAATAAATAAAATGAAAATAATGAGGAATTATTGTAAAATTGAATGGGTGCTTGAAGCGGAGAAAAAAAGCGAGATGGAAAAGAAAAAGAGTTAAACAAGTGGGTTTTGAATGGAATGGTATTGCGGGGGAGGATAGTAGATGGTAAAGAAAGAAAACTGGCGTGTATGGAGCGTTTGTTGTGGTTGTATACTCGAGAAAAATTGAACGTACGTTTTCTGAACGATCGTTCAGCGGAAACCATTCTTTAATGTCCGGTGTTGATAATGGACCACGGGGTCCCAAACGGACGACCTCAAAGCGATAAATAAATATTTATCCCATTTTCGGTTACTATATACACTCAATGGTTTCGGCTCATGTAGATGCACACCGTGTCTGTTATTTTTATTATTTTTTTCTCATTTTTTTTTCTTTATTCCTCCACTGTCCCACATTTTCAGTGGTGACGCGAGAACGTGTGCAGTCATGCAGATTTCAGTGACAGCGTAAAAAGAGACAGGGGGGGAAGGGAGATGGAAAAGAGTGAAAAAAAGCTGTGTATACGTGATGTGAAGCGATACTAGTGATGCAATGGATCATGTGAGACTACGAAATAGGATCGATTCGTTATTTGCGTATAAATTGAATTGGTTGGCACTTTCGGAGAACGACTCAAGGCCACAGTTTCGATTTATATATATTTTATCGTGTCAACTAGTCGTATCTCTGTTGTCGCCTCAATAATTTGATATGTTAGTTTCGCAGTGAATGGATTGGAAACAAATGTTGGAGAGAATTTCTATTATTGACAATTCACTAACTTCTTTGTTTAAGCAGGAATCCCAGCGTTTTAGAGTAAAATTAGGAAATTTGTCGAGCTTTTGAAATTTTTTGAGGAAAATCTTTTAATGGTTCTGAAGGGACTGTTGAATTTCAGAATCGTTTTGTGGCGCCATTTTTTTTACAAATAAACATTAATCCGATTCTTTTACTTTATTACATAACCTCCACTGTCACGACATGTGTTACACTTGGGTATATAATTGACAACTATTTTGGCAAAAATTCCACGTTTTATTGGATGGGTTATGTGAACCCTATTAGAATTCGTCAAATTAATTCTCCATACTGTGTAATGAATTTCATGGAATTTTTTCATGTTTTCATTCTTCTTTCATCTTAAATTTTTATGAGTATGAAATACTGCCCTTAGATGTCTTGGATTGGAATTATTTTATCGGAAATCTGAGAAATGAATTCGTACTTTTTTTTTTTAATATGCTCTGCATAATTTCCATTACGTTTTTCTCCAGTTTCATTATCAAAAAAAGTTCTTTGGGTATTCAAGCTGTGAAATTTGTTTTTTATCACGAATAATGTACAAACATCCCACGTTAAATTTCATATGACAAATTTACGGAAGTTAGACATACATATATTAAAACGTTAATTACGAAGTCGTGGAAATACGTTACAGAGGGCGTATGGAAACATCTGGTGCTCTTGTGGCACATAGCAGAGATAGGTATCGTGAAAGGGATAGAACCAAGGATCCATATGAAATAGAATCGACAATGTATAGAGAAAGCCAGATATATGGATATATACTGTTGGAAATTTACCTGACTCATTGGGGTGGAAGTGACGACAGGAAATGGCGAGCTTGCGTACCATGATCGTCCGCCCTACAATACATTCTATGCCGTTACAACGAACACTATTACATCTCATACTGGATTTCGAAATTCGGTGCAGGGGCACAGCTGTCGCGCCTGAATTGCGCCTCAGTAAACTCAATCGAATGCAATTTCCATCACGCATGGTATAACAGATTTTCATCAGCATGTCTTTGTAACAGTATTCCCGTTAATTTGAAGAAAGTATTCAATTATAATTACATCATCCTGTATTGAATGTGCGTTCGATCTTCTTCAATTTTTTGACTTTAATCATCATTTTTCTATTCGCAATATGATTGATTATAGTTTTTTCTTTTCTTTTTTTTTCTATTCTCGAGTATGAAAGGCAGATAAATACCCCAAACGTCCCAATTGACCAATAATTAACAATCTCTCTACAGTGTACTGATTATGGAGTTTCATTAATCGTCATCACGGCAATCGTGTGTTTTCTCTTTTGTATAAAGAGGAATCACCTTTTTTAAGGTTAAATTTTGGAGGTTGAAGGGGATGGCTTGAGAAATTTGAGGTGACAAACCAACAGTTTTTCAGTTATTCAAACAAAAATTCTTATTATAATATTTATTTTCTCCATTATCTCAGCAATTATCCAAATTTCGAAAATTCCACTTTTTTGTTCCGCGTGGTTCTATGTCATTGGAAACACAACATCTTTCAACTTGAAGAATGATAATCAATGGGTAAATGGGCTTGATCCCAAAAAGGTTTATGAGCTAAGCAAACGTCAGCGGCTATTCGAGTTCTCCCTTGGCCCTCAACTTCTACCTATATAGACAAGCACTCACATTACCGGTCGCTCTGACTTATCTAATGCTTCCCATGTTACTAGCCGATCTCTTCCCACAAACCTTCCTCCCTCTCTCTTTTCACCCTCTGCGGCCCATTCCATTTTCAGATCTCGTGTTACCCTATGGCCACGTGCGCCAGCTGCACTGCAGAATTCCGATAGCACGTACGTGAAATCGTCGTTTATGTTTTGCCCTGAGGCTTCTATATCTCCACCCTACGTTCACTCCTTCGTTTTCTGTCCAAACCCGATGATCCACGAATCAATGGATTCACCGATAACCATATATTTCCAGTTACGTATTTGACGTATGGAGCTCTATACGTAATCCAAAGAGAACTAAAAATAGTATTTTGAAGATAGGAATGAGCTTGATGAAATAGGAATTTATTCTGGATTACAAATTCAATTTTCGTGAAATTAAATAGGTAAAAAAATCAATTTTAGTATTAATTTGTTACCAATAGAATTGAATGTTCAATCTTAGTTTTATTGTCGTATTTGCGACTTAATGAATGTTCATCTGAATACTTTCATCCAATGAAATTTCCAATACACCAATAATTTGTATAGGACGCAGAATAATGTGAGTGAACAATTTCTGAATTTCTTGAAATTGTATTCGAATCGCGTATTCCAGTTACGACACAAAGGAATTCTTATATTTCCCTTTCGTTTACATTTTTTTTTCCTTTTTTTCGTGTATCTTTTTTACTGCTGTTCAGCGCATTTCATTCTCGAGGGATGCATCGACAAATGGCAGTAAAATTGGATGAGAGAGACCCCACCTCACGAGTTCCTTTAGTAGCAGTTCCATTTCATCCATAGCGGTAGAAAAGAGGTATTTTCTTTGTCCCATGGGATAGACTGTATTGATGCTGGCCGATTTTCTATGCGAGTATTCAACTGCCGCAAGTTTTTATCTCTCATCCTTGTTTCCATTATTTTTGACAGTTAGTGAAGAGTTATTGTGAGATATTGGAAAAAAGAACATGATATATAATGGCCAATAGAAACCATTAAAGACTGAGATGGATCATGATTTCTAAACTTGAAAATAAAGAAAGATGTGTTTTATATCACTAGAGTATCTATCGTGAACTGTCAGAAAGTCATCAACCTGAGCCAGATGTCGCTTGCAATAATATTATATTTCCGTTACACGATGGGAATTGAGATCTGAGGTAGGACGAGTATGTAATCTCGATGAAGAGAAAATGTAACTCAAGATTTTGATATGAGATGAAAAGAGATACCACAGGGATGATCGATTTTTCAGTGGTTATCATTGGCTTCGCTTATTACTAGTTCTCAAGCTACTGGTGAAGACCACTCGTGAACTGAATTGTTATAATGATTCGAATACAATTGCGTCCGTCAACAACCGTGGAATAAATCCGCTGTTCAGAGCTACAGAGCTGTATAAATAAGAATCACGGAACCAAAACTGTCTATATGCAAATACTGTTATTCAGAGCATACCATATATGTTTAACGAGTCTCGTTAGAAAATTCCGTGAGATACTACACAGCTTCACATATTGACGAACTCCCTTCTTTAGTTTATCCTTCATGGTCTAACTTTATCAGAGCCTCTCATAGCATACAGCCAAAAACTTTATTTTCAAATTAATGGACACTAGAGACCCGGGAATCAGTGGACGTACCATCATGGTAGCTCGTTAGGGCCTCCACACTAAAAAGATATTGGAGGAACTTTGAATGTACAGGGCACAGAATGATAGTGAATTGATGCTGGATGGTGTAAGCTAATTTGGAATTTTACGGAATTTAACCACTGTTCAGTGGTTTGGAGGCTGGAGTCTGGTTTATTCCCTTGATATCCTGTGAGACTCCAGCTTCACACTATGACATTTTCAAACGAGCTCTCTTTCACTTCATCTCCCCCTTTTTCCTTCTCTCTTCCCCCTTATTTCTATCACCAGGATCCCAAGTCGCTTGATAACATACTTTCTCTTCGACAGTTCAACTGCCAGATATACAGAACATATTCATCTTTCAGGTCAGAGCCTCCGGATTCATGCTATCATTCTACTTTTCGCTATATAGTGTAGGGCCTTCAGGTACTATTTTCTATTTCAGTATATAAGCGCATCATAAATTCGGCTCAACGAGACCGACATTCCTCTGCACACAGACTTTCTATACTGACCTACCCCCCTCTTCTCTTCTCTTTTCTTCTCTCTTTTAGTTCTCATCGTACTGAGCTGCTCACCTTCTGACCCACCCACCAAGGCACATCATGACCATCCTCAGCACCGGTTGTTTTATGCTCTCCGGGCAGGAACCTGGCCGGGTAATTCTGCAATGCGGTTGAAGGCAGCTATACGTACAGCTTTGCCATCCTACCTAACCCGATCCTGCTAGACTCCACCCCACCCTGCCTGACCCTCTCCACCATTCCTCTTGACGGCATTCTCCCCCTTTCGTACCCACATGCGCCCACCTATTCCTTCATAGATAGTTGGCAAAGAGAGAGTGAGAGGCAAACACACACACACACACACACACACACGCAGTCAAAAAACTCCCCGAACGCCAACTGTTTCTGTACAAAACTGTGTTGGTGTTCCTCATGCACATACTGTGTTGTGTACCAGGTGAACCACGATACAACATGCTTCTGTTCACGTTTCATGCTCATAGTGAAGGTAGCTCAATGAGTCTGGGTAATTCAGTGCAGTAAACTCAACCAGACGGCACACAGTATATGGAATAGTGGGAATTATAAAACTCCAAGAATGAAAAAAAAAGGGTGGAAAAAAAATTAACACTTTAGTTATACATTCAGATGAGTCCATTATTCTCTCCACTCACCATCATCGATTATTTGTGGAAAATCAAGAGCTTCGGGATAGTCTGGCGTCATATCCATTGTGCAGTCAAGCTCAGCGAGGCTTATTCAACTCGAACAACAGTAATCCCGTCTCTCAAGTTTTCACGGAAACTCAACATCAATCATACAGCTCCATATTTTTATTACGTACACATACGTGTCAGGAAACTATTCAGACGCCAATTTATGTATTTCAGTGACTACATTTGAGAGGAAAAGCATCATGTTTTCCACTACAATTCCTTTCCGAATTCAGTTTGCCTTTAAACATCCGTCCACATCATTTTGAGAATGCTTGAAGTCAATTTTTCATGCGGAGGGTACGGTAGGCTCATTATAACCTGGAATCTAAACGTGATTCTACAATAATGGAGGCTCAATATGTTAAGTAACCGAGGGAATTAATACATATTTATCTATTGATTGGGTCGAAGATTATTTAAACATCATGCAAAATCATCTGTCGGTCCTAGTTTTCGACACTCGATGTACAGCAAAGGAACTTTTATTAGCCTTAGTTGATATAATGCCTAAGTCGATTATCTTCTTCGCTTTTCCCTTAATTTTCTGCATTTTCCATATTGCTACTTCATTCCATTCAAATTTATCATCCACATAAAGTAAAATCTCCCTCAATTTTCATTTATGACATTCAACTGTTTGAAAATTCAAGAGCACTTGGTTTTTTATAATCATCTACATTTTATCATATGATTCTTTAGTCTGGTTGTAGCATGAGAGAAGTGGTTTTAAATGTTTATTACGGTTTTGATTCAGAGCAACATTGTGACCGTATGCCATAGTACTCCTGTGGGCAAATATGAAATATTCAAATTGCCTGGGATTTATCATGCTTACGAGAGGATTTAATATGAGAGAAAAGTTACTCATCTCTACCAACACAACTAAGAACCTGAAATTTCCTAAACTTTTGTTTCTCTAAAGTTGATACATTCTGTTTTCACAATAATATATTTTTCATTAATTAAAACATAAAACTACATGATTCCATTCACGTGGACTATCTCGGAATCATTCTGAAATTATTCAACTCTGTTGATAGAAAAAAAATATAAAGTAAACAGCTCGTCAAATATAGAAGTTACAAATTAACTGCAAGCTAACGCTTCGATTCTGGAGTACAGTAATGGCAATGTGTGGTTTTACGGCAAATTTTATTGGCAATTCATTTCCAAATAGATGTAGCGCATGTGCGTTACAAATTGGAACTCGTTTCTGTATTTACAGTTTTTTTTTTCTCCACGGAAATCCGTTTCATTTGTTTTTTTAGTAAATCACCAAACAAGTTCACCCTTGTGAAAATTCCACCAAATACATTATTTTCCGTGGACTTTGATTGAAGAATTCTGTGAATATATTCTAAGTACGCAGAATTTTATCGGAGAATCTTGAAATTCTATTTTTCGTTATCAGCTTCTATTGAAAGAAAAAAAAGGAGAGATGCAAATATTGTCAACCCTATATTAAAATAATAATTATTCATTCTGACAAGAGTTGTGAGCGTAAATTCCACAAATTCTTCGATCCACTGCTGAAAGTGGTATGACGAACAATGAGAATAGTGTCATGAGAATTAATTGCTCCTTGAAAGTCCCTCCAGCCTTTAACCTTCTACGCGTCCGATATTTCTTACACCGTTGGTAAATGTCATCTTATTACATCGTTATCCCGTAATTGCGGGTTATCCTACTACTTATTCAACCCGAGATGAATTTTAATAACTTTTTTATATTCGAACTCGATTTTTTTAACATTTTTTAATTAAAAAGATACGAATAATAATGAACGATTTTTCATCTACAATTTTAATTATATTCGGTCTCACTTCATCATCCCAAGATATCTTGATGTTACAAAATTAACGAGTATTTTATCATTGCATGAATTTAAATTGTTTCATTTTGGCGTTTTGTCAGTAGACAATGAATATCGAAATATTCAATTGACATTGTTATTATGGAGTGCCCCAAGTGCCACCCACAGTTTCTCAGTATTTATAATGAACTAAAATCATCATTTCAAATATGCAAATTTTGTATTTAACTCTCCCCTAGCAGCGTTAAGATTTTATCTTCATAATTTCATTGGAGCTCAGAGGATTTTACAAGAAGTTCGACATTTTTCTCTGGAGTATATAAGAACGATATCTATGAACTTATTTTTTCCGACCTTGATAATAATTCATTGATAATTTCAATGCATTAAAACATAAGTAGAACGTAACTTCATAATAAAACACAATTTTGCACACAATAAAATGCACTATGACGTCACTTTTTCAGATTGATGCTGAATTTCGAGTCGTTAATTATATATTAGTTAGTTGCTACCAAGCGACAATCATAAAAGCTTCTCAGGAGAAATATCGGTTTCCTGAAACACATCCAAGTTTCCTATCGAACAATATTGGTTCTTACGCTCTTCTGTGAGAGAGCCATCGAATTTCGGCTCCCTTGGAATCAATTATTCAACGTTAATACATTTAGATGAAATTTAAACCTCATTGTGAATGAAGATAATGGATTTCCAAGTACCGAATGTTCAATTTCGAAACTTGAACATGCTTCAAAGGACATGAAACAATATTCCCATTCCATTAGTCTATGATTAAACTTCCTCTCAGGAGAATGTCCCACACATGACAGAATAGAGAATTTGATTGAGAAAATTAACCAGTAGCATAAACTTATCGATTTTGATCACGTACGTTGTGTGAGAATTGAATGTTGACTTAGTATATACTATACGTATCGAAGTGTCCGAATTATCTTCACTCGCAGTTGTCGCTTCCTAAATGGATTACCAAGGTGCAGAGTGTATACATGGTGGTGCATGTATACATGAGGATGTTGCATTTACGCCTATCACGTGACGATATGTCCCCATTAAAATTCATAAAAGAGAGCTTCACTTCTCTCGCGCTCATTCCCACTTCAACGCCCAGCTACGTGTATATGGAGGACGCGCATCATATATGTATGAAGGCACTTGGAAGATGTGCATTTACGGTAGCTTGGCGAATGTCCCAGAAAGCGTTTACTGTCTTTCATTTCGTCACACCTCTTTGCTTCTGGTATTATGGAGACTGCCCTCTTGTGCTCAAACATATTTTTTTACAGCCAATGGTATGAGTGGAGAATTATTCTTGAATAACTTATATGCCTGAATGAGGATAAATGATTTGCTTGAAGAATTGCAATAAACTGAAGATGTTACTACTGGAGGAAGGGATGACTATTAGTGGTGCCAAAGCTTTAGAATATTGACAAAAAGTTCAGCCCAAGAAAAAATTAATATTCTAGCATTACTACTCGCTGATATTGGTTTGGGACATTGGGCCGATATTGACTAAAGCTCAACTTGAGATTTAGCCAACGGTTGCCGATATTGTTTTCTCATGTTGGTGAATCGACTGACAGCTTTGAGGTGTTTCTGTCGGTATTTCTAATCTACTGAGAAATTCATGGAAATTAAACGTTAATTTCTATAATTATAAAGAAAGGTTACTGCGAAGTTGAATGTGATGTGCAGATTTGTTCAAAAGTTATGAATTTTTGAAATTTACAGATTTAAAATAAAATTTTATAAAAGCGTTAATAGTTTTTTTTATATCTGCAGAAAAGTCCAAAATGGAACCATAATAAAATTTTCAAACGGGTTTGCAGTCAGAAGTTCATTTATCAAGTAAACAATAGTTGAAATTATTTATAACAATGAAATTTTAATTTTCATATTCTAATTAACCTTCGTAATTACTCAATTTTTTCTCAATTTTTCATGAATCCTAGAAGAAAATATAACGATTTTTAAACTGCACATTCACTTTTTGCTTGGACGGTACAGAAAGAAATACGTCGATCTAGGTCAGTGGAGCATCTCAATCTCAGTATTGGAACTATTCGAAAATCGAATCCAGACAGCCAATGACACTGATCATATCAATCAGTGTTATATGGAGTAAATGGAATGCTTATGATTCTTATGAATAGCGTTATTTCGGAAGTGGGGCAGGTGAGCATAAATTTTTAATGAAGACAGTATGGTGGCTTGAAATCTTCAATAGTCTCTCTTGTCGAAAATCAATGACACAATTGTGCTGAAGAGATTACCGGTGAATTTAGCAAAAGCTGATGAATATTCTATGAAATATTGATGATTTCAGTGCTCAGGCCAATTCGGAACGCGACTTGCATAATTTATTCCTTGCATTTTTTCTTAAAAAATGAACTCAATTTTATCCATATGTGAAGGCTTCCCGAGATTATGTATCGTCATCGTTACTTTTAATAAACATGCCCTTTATCTTTATTCTATAAATAATCATGCCATTAATAAGAACCATCCCAGCCATTTTTACCCTTTTCCATACTTCTAGTAGGGATTGATCTCAGATCTTTAACTTTCCATGTATAGAACAAATATTGATCTAGATTTTTCCCCCGAATAATTGGACTGACAGTGGCTAACCAAGTATCAGCGATTCAACGATTAGAAATTCATTCCTTGACCAATAATTGGCGATTTTTAATTCAGGGATTTCGTTATTAATGGAATAATTTCGCGAGTCCAATGACCTCAAAATATCTCGTCTGCTGAATGACAGATACTATCGAACGTGGTACATTGCCAATAAGAAAAATATCATCATTTGAATCTACAATTTCTATCATTATGGAATTTATAACAAATTTTGATTATTATAAGGTGAAGAACAAACTATTTTCACTACTACAATTCTCGATAATTTTCTGACAGTTCTGTAAAAAATTGTCTGAAATTCTCATACTCTCGTGAGAGATGCGTAAGGAATGTTCTCGAAGGGTGGATTAAAGATTAATAATCTTCCATGACGCGACAATGAGTAAATATTGAAATGAAAGTAATACGAGGTTCATCCATACATGGTGCGTCTCATAGTAAATATCAGAATAAATGGTGAGGTACACTAGAAATGTTTTATTAATTCCAAAAGAACGAGTGAAATTGACATTGCGCCGGAATCATACTTCCTCAAAATTTTGATAGTTACTCTAGAATAATATTGAACTTCAACTTAATACACTCACAGGAATATATTTTCTATCAAAATTCTATCAAAGTTTATGCCATGAACAGGAAAAAATACCCCCTAAGGAGAATTATTAGAGAGATCCCTAAAGTCTATATCCCATTTGACGTTGATGCCATTTCATGTTGTTTCCTACAGAAAGTTTCAAGTTTCATCTGAAAAATATGAAAGAACGTTAGATTCGAGAAATTTAAAAAATATCTATTTCAATGAGCTAAGTACATTGATCGCATCAAAATTAGCATAGCCATCTTTTCTCATAGATCAGGTATCATCAAGAATTTTTAATGAGCCCTTGAGAATTCTTTGAAATTATTCAGTCGATATACTAATGAGCCCATTGAAATTGAAAGAGTTCCCGGAATTAATGTGCATCAAATGCAGTTATACGTTAGTACGATTCAAGTACTTAATATATCATAGACGGTATTGGATGAATTCCGAGTGAGGCTATATCTAGCATGAACACTTGGATTGAAATCACTGTGAGGAGAAGTCTCTTCCTATGCTAACTCCATCAGTCCACTCGAAAGTTGATTTAAACTTTTCAATTCAGTTGCAGATATTTGATATGTATGGGTTTTTTTCTGGTTAGAATGTGAAAGCAGTTTCATGATTTGATTCTCATGATTGCAAAAAAATACAGAAAAATATTCCACAGAAATTGTGTATCTTGGGTATTAAGTGTACGTCGACTTGGAAATATGAAATTATCGTCAGAATTTTATTTTCTCATCAACTGATAAGCACCTGCACAAATTTTTGATTTTCTCGGATACTCAGGATTTTATTGCCATCGTGTGGTACGAGTGTTATTCATTCTCTTTTTTTCTCTTTTCATTGCTATTTATCAAGAACATTATTCCTGAAAAAACTATCAATTTAAGTGAAGAGGAGAACCGAGTTTTGTACAAGACGGTGGAACGACTTGCGCCAATCTTCCTCAAATAAAAGTTTCAAGTGTTTCATAAATCTTTCTTCCGTGTCAGAGAACGGGCAATATCCTTCTCAGTACAAAGCAACGACACTAAAATATGAGTGAGGCTCCATGTCTGCTTTTATATCACTTTAATTTTATTCTTCGAGTGTCCTTCAATCGAATTCATTTTACTCCCTAAAAGTTTGTTTCATATCAAGATTTTTCCTTCTTTCCTTTTTGATGGAAGAACAAAGATTATTTTGTAATTGGATTTTGTTCAAAGCATTTCAGCCAAATTACTTCGACGTTTAATTCATTTCTATTCCAGAATATTCCACAATACATAATATTATAATATTTCAACCATGACATTTCAAACCAGAAATCCACAGCCAAATTCGATAAGCCCTGATGTATACTGCAAGATAATGAATATCCGTACTTTTATGCTTGAATCCTTCTTTTCTCTGGATTAAGATCACTCAGGCATTGCCATCTCTCATCATCCGCCACCACCAAGCCATTACCCACTTTTTCCTGCGCATAATTCACCTCTCTGTCAGCTCTGCAAATTTATCAGGCAATGGGCTTCAATCTCGTGTTCAATTTTATTGAATTATACTCATCAGTCACTGCGATTTATGAAAATTTGATTTTCGACACCGTTGCTTCTGTAAAATAGACTGATTTCACATATTTGTATTTTTTCCTCCCGTTTGTTTTCTTCTTAACAGTTAATGTCCTTTTCTCATCGTGCTCTCATTGTGAGTGGAATTCATCTTTCGAATCGATTGAAAGGAAAACGAGGCATTATTCCCGAGGACATGGCCATTGTCTAAGAATTGATCGTAATCTCAGCCACAGAGAAATCCCATCCTAGTTATTTAATTGCATTTTCATGCAATCGATAAGGGGAATAATTTGGAATGATTTGCATTCCAAAAGGCCAAAATATTCGAATCTCCTTGGCGAGTTTCGCGAATAGTTTCTCTCTAATGTCACGTATCACAGCCCTGATAATTAGACTAATTGACTCTACTCTTTCTGTTTCAAGCTAAAAAAAATCTTTCGGAATTGTTCCTAAGTTAACTTCTAGTTAGTTTCTGGTGGTAATTTTCTCTTGCTTTTAGGATTTCATTAACGGTGGCCTCACAGATTTCAATGATGCGATTCCAAATTGAATTCGAAATTCAACTGTCAGTGAACACTCAATGAACTAGTTAATATATTCTCCAGTTCATTCAAAAAACATTGCGATAGCTGTTCAAATTTTCATATATCCGGTATGAATTTTTCCGTCAATTGAACAATAATCGGAGCTTTTAAATATTCAAACAGCATCGACTGAGAATGTATATTTGCACATACATATCGTAGAAGTCAAATTTTCATATACATAAATTGAATGGAAAGTATGAATTCGATAAGCATATTGAATCACGACTGATTGTTTCGATATTCAAAGATAATTTAATTGATTAAGCAACTAATAGAATATATATTCTTTCCCATGTCATTTAAGTGTTTTTTTAACCATGCAATGACATTTTATACTGAGAGAATAGATGAAATAATTAGAAAATTTTTCTCACTTACTCGAAGTTGAGAATTTTTTGAATACTTCATGGGTTTGACTAAACATCCTTAGATAATGTTTTTTTTTTCATCCCCCAAAAAAAGTTTCCATAACTTTTTGTTCATTCAAAAAATTTTAATTACTTAATTTTTTTATTTACAGGGACGCTTGCCACGATGCCTGGACTCAACTCAGATTATCCCCAATGTTTGGATGCATATGCCCGGGTAATCAAATAAAAAAACGCTGCGATAAAATATTTGCAATGATTAATCACAATCCATGTGTCGGTAAGTAAGATCGCTAAATTGTTATTCTCTTTTTCTATCATTTTTCTTGGTTATCTAGAATGAATTTTTTGGAATACACATAAAAATTTCAGGAAAAATTATCATTACATTAAAATAACATTAAAATTTTTCATTAAAATTATTGATGTTGTAATATTATTTTATATAAATAAGTTTCTTAAATGTTTGACTGAGTAAATTTTTCATCTCGTCTTAAAGAATTTTGTGAATTGATGTCATACCGATATGAAGCATCTTTGATCCTTAATTCATGAAAAATCATCGGGAAAATTGAATAGAAACATGATTACTTTCATTTGATATCATTTAAAGCATATGAAAAGTCACTTTATTCCATCCTTATAATTAAATCAATAAATTCAATCAAAGTAGTAATATGATACGAGTCGAACCGGCACGATAGCTATGCTTATACACACCACTCACGTCACTTTGAATCTGAAGCGTTGAAAAATGTCAAAATTTAAGCAAGGTAGAGAAATTTATGCAGATGTCTCTTTTTTGAAGATACCCTGGAGCCACAGAAAAGGTTTGCGTGGAAATAACTCTATCTGCTTCAGATTCCGACATATTCTATAAAACCTGATTTTGAAAACCATTGAATTCTCCTACAATTTTGATTTGGAAAAGTTCTTATTCTTATTCTTATGTAAATTCAAAGTTCCCTCCACTATGATGATGATATCATGCAGCGTTGCCACGTCTCTTTTGGTCATTCTATTCGTTCAAAAATGAAGGAGATTTTTCATTGAGAAGACAATTGAATTTTAGTAAAAACTTGAATTTTCATAATCATTTTCCCATGAATACAAGGTAAACGTCACGCTCATCAAATTATCATCAGATTGTCCATGGAATTTCAATTTTCTTCTAACAGTGTATTATGAATTTTTACCTATTCCCCAATCAAATACACGTAATTTCATTCATCGATATTCTCCGTTAATAACTTCCTAAATCTCCTAAAACAATTATTAAATTTTCTCTACGATATCACAAACATACCGCATTTATTTCTATCAATTTTCCATTATTTCATCTGAGGTTGCTCAACAGCCGTAATCAATCTTGTTCGAGGTGTCAATGTCGATCGAACACGCGGACAGGAGCGTGCGGGAGTTCTCGTAGTACAAACATTATATAAATGCATTACCCTGCATTTGCCAATGTTTCATTCATTTGCGACTGCCGTTTTTCCAAGCAATTTCCACAATCATAACTTTCATGGGCTTCTCTACATTTCTTCAAGCAAGAAATGCATTGGAATCTTTCCAAACTATTCAACCTTTCTGCGGTTACATCTCTCCGCCTTACATCTTCAGTCACGTGACGAAGATCACGCAGAAAGAGTCTTCTGATCTAATTAGTAATGTTACACTAAAAATTGGGGGCAGGTTTCAAAATTCATCAGGTGAAAACAAAATGTGAGCATTATATGACGTCAGATTTTTTTGATAAAAAAAATCACTATTAAATTGAAAACTTTCATGGGATATCAATTATCTTGTTACAAAAGGATTTTCACAATTTCTGTTGATTCAAGGAGAAATGCAGCTGGTTTCAGCAATATTATAAACTTGGAGCAAGACTTTCGGGTCGAGCCTGAACACGTTTGATTGAAGCTGATTTCGCCGGTTTATAGGTTTGAAAAGGCTTGGTTCAAGTGAGCTGTTGATCTTGAATTAAATGAGTTCTCCCGTTTGAATCGGGATAGTTCCGTCGAAGCAGGTTTTCTGATTCAAACCAAACATTTCTTCCTGTATTTGTAGCTTTCAGTATTTTTGCTGATGTCAGGAATCATCACAAAATTTTGGTTATCCCTCGTAATTTCATCAATAATTTCGATTATCACCATTGCATGTTAATTGTTACAGCGTGATGTGAGTGACGGAGGATTAATTATGAATTCGCCCCATCAGTCTGCTATTATATAGCATTTACAATTAATGAATCACTCTTGTTATAAGAGAATTCAATTATACTTCAAAGTAAACCATCACTACCAAAATCCTTCTCCAATTATGTCATATATTAATTGTTTTGCGACTCTATTCAATTTCCCTCGATAAATATTGATTTTCGTGAATTAATATTGAAGCATACTTCAAATATTTGAAGTCAGAGTTTTATCATACAAATAGAGAGCTATAGGATTATTGATATTATTTGATGATACAATTGCATGTACGAAAGGTGGCAATTAGTCTTCACTCACGCAGATGAATAAGCAATCCACTTTGATATTCAACAATAATTATCACTTGACGAGATTCAAATAGATTCACACACGTAGGATCAAAGATGCTTCTAATTGTACTTCAGCATTAGGGAATTGCTGTTTGCATTGATTTGACCTTTGATTGGCCGTAAGTAAAGCGAGCTACCGCCAAAGTTAATCGCCTGTATCAATAATGATTCTGCCTAAATGAATTAATTATTATTTAGTTCAATTAATTCCTTCGTGTTTAATAATTATTTCAATTATTTGATTAAATGCATTTAATTGTGTATATAAATACAAAATTTTCGTCCGTCCTCAATTAATTATTTCGAGCAAAGATGTTTCTTTTTTTTCATACACTTCTTAACAAAAAAAAATTGAGTTTGAAAATTTTCATTCATATTCGAATTTATTATTAAAATAAATTTGATTCAATTTTTTTCTCATTTCTTTCATCGCGTATTCTCTTCTTTTTTTCCTTTGTTTCTTCTCGAATGCGAGCACAGCTGTAGAGTATGAATATGAATGAGAGCCCTGTGGCAACCTCAACGGGATAAGTTTTCTGAAAGAATTTTATACTCGTGGTGAAGAAAAAAAGTGAATGTTATTCAACATTAAGCTGGTATGAAATCAATGACAGAATACGTGAAATAGACTCGAATTATAAAGCATTGACCTAAATCACATAAATTGAAATAATTAAACACTTAATTGTTGCACCGAAATAACTCAGTAATTAAAAGAAAATTAAACTTAGAAGTATCATTACAATTAATGAGTATTGCAATTACGTAAATTGCGAAACTACAATATTAATTTAAGCTGTTATAGTTTAATTAATTAATTAATTAAATGTGAAGCATCTAATTATGACAGATGGATAACAATTGACCCATGCAACTTGAGCTTTTGAGTGAATAATTTAACAAATGTGAATGTAATTAATAATTTAATTGAGCAACTAAATGAAAAAAAAAAATTATTTAAAATTATATTCTTGCTACGTCCGTAAGACTGCGGATGAAAATTGTCGCATCGTGTTGTGTGTCCTCGAGTATATATCATGATACTTGAGGAGATTTTCTCCCTCGTGTGTCACATCGAGTATGTTTACACCATTTCCCGCGTGGTTATAAGCTCGAATAAGCATCGGGGATAGATACCAAAATGCACTCCCAGAATGCATTCCAACGTGTCACATGTGCACGAAATCACTGGCATCTCCTATGTACATTAAACAAACTGACGCATGCCAGAATAGCAATTTATCCTCTGGTATTTTATGTTGTTTTTAGTATTTTTTTATTTTTGTGAGATTGTTTTGAAGTGAATGCTCATTTACATGACAGCACAAAAATTTGAAATTCCTGCAATATTTCACTCGAAAATGCGTTCTTTCTTTTACGGAATATATGTATACGTATACAGATATATTTTGAATTCAATGTGGAATGTATCGTTGTCACAACGATGCGACTCGTATGCTCCGATGCTTTGAAATACCGGAAATTCTTGAAACTTTGATACACACAACAGTGTTAAACAAATAAAAAAACGTAATGGATAAACAATAGTTGTTGACAAAGGAATGCATGGAGGATATTCATGGATTTTTTTTTTGGCTATTTCTGAGTGTTTATCACTGTTTTCGTCATATAAAAATCATCGGAGCAAACGAAACACAACGTGCACCGCATGCTTTGTACAATTGCATGCTACTATCTACATCTTTCGTACATCTTCAATCTGGTTTTGTTATGGAGCTATTTTTAGCTGGTACGTTATTTATTATGTATCCATGCCTGTTTTATTCTATAATTCTTTGATCTCTCTTTCTGTTAACTTCTTTGTTATAAACAGAATCTGATGATCTTGATGGAATTTCATTTCATTCACTCGTGTTCATCTATTCATCTATCATCACTTCATTCTCAATCCCTCAATAATGATCCTTCTATTGTTTTTTTTGTCTTTCTTTAATTATCGGCAAATTTTAGCGATCGTACGTGGATTCAGAAATTAAGAATACTAAGAAAAAATCAGTTAGGAAAAA
The DNA here is from genome assembly GCA_018902275.1 of Aleiodes sp. PSUC_FEM 10030003. Classification (NCBI taxonomy): domain Eukaryota; kingdom Metazoa; phylum Arthropoda; class Insecta; order Hymenoptera; family Braconidae; genus Aleiodes; species Aleiodes sp. PSUC_FEM 10030003. The sequence continues at coordinate 60,788 of JABSMS010071722.1, forward strand.
CAAATCGTTTAAGCAATTAATTGCCTCAGATAATTACAGTAACTTTTTTAACGAAAGGCGGGATAAATCGATCAAAATTCTTGAAATCGTTAAAAATGTTAAACTATTCATATGCCGGCATGAAAAATATGTTTTATTAATCATTCATTTAAATTACAAGTTGACTGAAATTTGCTGTATTAAAAAATTGAAAAAGAAATATTTCTCGTGAGACTTTACGATTTTCATGTCTAAGATAAACAAAATCTCTCTCAAGACGACACGTTACCAAAGTTGCTACCTCGAAAGATCTTGAATCGGGAAAGTACGAGTGTTGTCGCGACAGTTGATGCTATTCAAATTCGTCCGTCTTATTCACTCCTTCCGGAAATCCGACATAAAGTCTCGGAGATGTGATGTCTCATGAAGTTTTGTACCACTTCATGATACTCATCGTGAATGACAAAGGAGTACAAGTTTTTCGTGATAAACAAAGAAAAAATTGCCTCGTACTGACGCATTCAGGCTAGTATTGGAGTACGTTACATTCATTCATATTTTCTTTGTTTTCATTAAGTATCCACATTATTTGAATTTTCGTATCTCGAGATTATTTTTTAGATTCTTTTGCATCGCTCAATGAAATATTTCTTGCCAGTGAATTTCAAAGTAATTTCAGCCCGTATTCACGTAAAGCAAACGAGGTCGAGACTCACGGGAAAACCAAGAAAGTCGTTCACTATGAAAATTCAATTCAGAGCGAACTACACCCCTTAGGAGATTCTTATTTTTCCTCTTTTTTCCCCCTCTTTTCCGTTCAACAGCATTCACTCCCAAAACTTATCCATAATTCCTCGAACGTACAAAGTCCCAAATCATATCCCAACAGTACTTACCACTGAAAGAACCAAATTACATAATATCTCAATCATCACTCATCTATCATGAAGCATAACAATATTAAATCACCAGCATTCGCCACATTATCATAATAATCGTTGGCGCACAAAATTACGAAATGATATTATTGCACACAATTACACTTACACCGTACGCCCGCGTCTTTGCTTCTGTGTTTCAGACTTTCTGCCTTCCTCCGCGTCCGTAGACCTATCGGGAACGGACTCGGCCCTATATCCATTCGACCCCCAGCAGGAGAACTTCCAAGAGATCTGGTTGCCCCCGACCAGTATGTACCCCTATTTTTTATTCCCCGCGACAGCGCGCACCTATAGCTACGATCTTGATGATCACGAGGGTCATCATCACGGTCATTATGGTGTACCAGAATTACCAGGTAGCTCTGGTACTGGTAAATACGGTATTAATCCGCATCTGATACGTAAACCTATATCAGATAATAATGATCCAAAAATTGATACAACAAATAACGAACATGGAAGAAGTTTTGATGGATATAATGAGCGTAATAGACAATTAGGGATAGACCATTTGGGAATTTCTTCTTCTCCGTCCGCTTCTTCTTCATTTTCTTCTTCTTCCTCATTATCAAATCAACCAAAGCATGACAAACAGCCAGAGCACCCTCGCGAGCATGATAATAATAATAATCAGCACAACTATAATTTGCACCAACGTCATCGCGAGCGTCATCGCCACGATTATCATCCCGATGCACCTGCACAACCTGCACAATCCACAATAGTGAAAGAAAAAGTTCCCGCACAAGCAGCACCACCGCTCCAACCTGGCACCAACGTGTTTGCACCAAGACCTACCTACAAGAACGGTGCTATTATTATCAATCGTTTTGATGACACTGATTCTTCGGGACATCGTATTGGTATGCCAGTTGATCGTCTCTTCGATCTTCGCGAAGTCTTTGATGGCTTTGTAGATCAAGGTTCGTACATTGAAGAATTCATGAAAAGAGAACGGAAATGCGTTATAACAGATGAATTTATGAATTGTACCTTGAGAATCGAGATCGATTAGAGTGCTTCATCATCTCGGTAAATCTTTTTTTTTTTTTTACTTTCTTACATTTCCTTCACTCTTTCTGAGTCTTTTATTCTCATTGAATTCTGGATAACGTTGGATGTGTCCTGGCGCTGAGATACATTCCCTACAATACTCTTATCTGTCTTGATTGTCCGGGTGTCTTTTGCAAGGTTCATATAGAAATTTTCACTATTTCTTTCTCTGGTTTTTTTGAACTATTTTTTTCCTGAAAAACGTCGATTCACTCGTGCACCGAAAGATTAAGAGTGTCTTATTTTTCTACGGTGAAAGAGAAACGCGGATACTAGAACAATGTGTGAGACGTTCGCCCACTGGTTCCCTTGATGTCATTCTTTAAGAACACGTATATATATATATATATCAAACGGACGCCGATGACTCTCACTAAGAATCTAGTTTTTGTTTCTTGCACAATCGTGAAGTGAAGTGACAATAGAGAGATTATATCCTTCAACTTGTATCTTCCGTCCTTTTCAACCATTCATTTACTTTCGTTTCGTGACTGAGAAAGATCTCAGACGTTTCTTGCCTCTTTTCATTGATAATTCAATGAAGAAGAGATGTGAGAGTCATTAGTGTCCTGCTTTTTTTTTGTAAGTTAATTGGTGTATTCCATCTGCACAACCTTTAGTAACTATCGCGATACACTAAACCGCGTTTGCAGTGAAAATCATCTCACATCCTGACAACTCAACGAGTTTTGAGATTATCGAGTCACAATTGGAGAATCCACTCATTGATGCCAATCATCAGGACCTTCATGCTTTGAAACAACTGGCACTACCCGGCTTTCGACATCGTCCACATCATCACAAAAATCATACCGATGATAACGATGGTAAGTTCATGTTATTAACTATGATAATGAAATTTTATGGAAAATTTGATAAGTGTCCACCGCATGAAATCGATTACAATGCACAATTAAAATTTCCTCCCTCTCATTTTATCTTGGCTCTCTTCTTTCACGTTGATTTTCAATTAAATAGGTAGACTCGATTACAGATGATACTCCATTGCCTGTCGTCCTATCCAACCAATGTACCCGTGATAGGATCGATTTATTTTTCGCTCGAAATGCACTTTCGGGATGCTTGATAATGATGCTTAGGTATACGATGAATCGTTACTGCTCTCAGGATTCTCGGTCTACAATATCACTGGCAGGAGTGAAGGAGAAAAATCGATTCTCATCGTTCGTTACGTTCTTCATTATATCGTCTCAAATTGGAGGAATTAGAAAGATCTCTTAAGTTCAAATATTTTTATTTCAGTAATTTTCAATAATTTTTCTCATTTCATTGCCTTTTGTATATGGGAGTGATTGCTGTATGTCTGCCAGTTCACTTCAACGTTCATTTGCGAAATCTGCAAATCGTCGTTGGTTTTAATGTTTTTTGATTACTTCTAGACGAGGTGACCTCGAATTTTATGGCTTGTTTTATTACCAAATGAAAATAACTATATAACGTTTTTCATTATCGTTTACTACGTGGTTTTATTCAAGAAGAAAGGGCGAAATGAGAGGGTAAAACTTGGGAACAAGTACAAGAGTAAGAGTTCGAAAAGAATTAAGAAAAAGAAGGGAAAGAACAGTCGATAAGCTCGTTAGGGTGAGCGATATTCATCGCGTCTCCCGCTCGTTTCGCAAACTCTCCCGCAATATGATTTATCACAACGGCCAGGAGAGGATGGTTTAATTTAATTTCAACTGGTAGGACGTGAGGTACCACTCTCATTTCCACATTTCCAACAGTCGTAGATATAGAAATTTCAGTCTCGATTTCTAACCTCTTCCAACTACGATGACTTGAAGATGTTGGAAACTCTGTGATATGAAATCACAGAAAACTTGTTAAATTTTTATCTCGAAATGTGAAATTAAATTTATGATAATGTTAAAAGTAGGGAAAGAGCAGCTTTAAAATTTTTTGTTACATAGTGCATAGTGCATTCTTCATAAAAGTGGATTTGTATGAGGCGAAATCTGTAATATCCCCTACCACAGCTCTTTAAATTTTTTGGTCTTTTACAAGGCGTCTACATAGTCATTTTCATATCATTTCGTATCATATCATTTGTAAGCGATGGAGAAAATTGAATAATGAATGAAGATTGCAAGTAATTCAGGTAAGATACCGAAGAAGTCATGATTATTAGGCCACAACCGTTCAATTCTAGAGAAATAGGTTAACGATAAAAATTCCGCTATAAACCATTCAGAATAGATTCCAAAGAGTCGAATCCATAGCTAAAACGTTCGAAACACATTTTGAATGAAGAAGGCACTTACAATATCAGATATTCTACCTTGTTCTCTCAGCTCAAACTTTCGTGAACTATCCCAATGTCATGTCTAATGTTTCTCTATTGAAGAAAGAAGAAAAAAGCTGCTTACATCATTGTAAATAACTCTTCTCACTCGAGCTCTTATCGATTTGAAAAAACTTCCAGGACACGTTTTCCAATTAGTTGAAACAGATACAATCCACCATTATTTTTCTCATTTACACGAAGCCTTGAGTGAAACAAAAAAAAAAGATCCACGTGCTCTTACAATCTCCGTTGCAAAACGTCCCTAGAATAACCGACTCTCTACTAACTCTCCTTCTGTTTCTCTCCATTTTTCCTCCTGCTTACCAACAAAACGTTTTGTCACGAACACAGTAAGAGAGATATCCCCTATTACACTTCTCTTTTGTTCAATTCCCTGAGCGACATCCTGCTTACCTTTCTCATTCTACCTTATCATATTTCTCTTAGTTGTACGGGTTATTAAGCTCGAGCGTGTAATACCGCTTGTTTTCCGAGAGGTTAATTGTTATTTAACGAATACCATAGATACTCAGTATAATATAAAATTAACTATCAAGAATATTATATGAAAGGCTATGAGCTAAAACTTGATGTAATCATTCCGCGATACTGTCTTTGCCAAAGAAATATTACAATGAATATTGTTGCAAGCAACAATGAAAGTCAAGATTGTAATCGTTGTGTATTAGTGTCTACACAGTTCATTGTAGTATAGTCACGAGAACACTATCATTAATCACAGTGTTTACGCATCAAATACAGTAAAAAGTCACTAGGGTAAACAAAACTAACAGGTCGAATTGAATAAGAAAAAAAGGGGATGAAAAAAAATAATCGATACTTCTGAATGGTGATGTATCAAAGTTTTTCTCTTATTGTTACAACATGAATTTCTAAATTGTATTCACGGAGGGGAGCTCTCCACTGGATTCTACAGGGGTTGGTGTGAGTGAAGGTGAGCTTTAAGTGGAGAAAATTCGATTTACCATTACTGGCTATTTTGTGGGAGCTCGTTTCAGTAAATAGTTTCACCTAAGCCCTATAGTATAACGAGGCACTGGCACAGAAATTCTTTCCTTACTGTTTCAACCATAGTTTTCGTTTTTCCACTTTATTGGAAGGTTCCATTCAGAGTTAACTTCAACTTCTGCATTTCCAATGCTTTGGTTTCGGTGATCTTCACTCTCGTTTTTCATTGGAAATGTTCTACTTTTTTTTGGTGAAATTCCGCATTTTCGGAAATCTTTTGGGAGCACGTTTGGAATTGGGGTCATTCCAGAAGTTGACGTATTACGTTGTGATGTCGAAAAGAGTGGAATTCCTTCCAGGCTCTAACTTTTAATCCTAGATTAGTCACCAAACGCGACCTAACGACTTTGATTACCTGACAAGGAATTCGCTGCCATGTTATTTAAAGTTTTTTCGGCAACGCCGCTTCATTTCAATTCATCGATGATTTTCTTCTTCTAGCACGGAAAAAAAAGACAAGTAGAAGGTACTATCAGAAACAGAAATATTGCGTCTTTGTAATAATTATACAATTTCAACTCTCAAAGTTGGAAATTAATCTCAACCAGACATTCGCTCGAAATTAACGAGAATAATATTGTTGAAGTATTTTCTATAATGGTCACAGTTAAATCAAATCTTCCTCAAGTTAAATAGATGCAGCGGTCCATATAAATCGTCTCACTGAGGTCATTTTTTCTGAAGTAATGCAGTATCCTGCAAGTTCCTTATTTCTGAGAAACTGAAGTTCCTCATTTCATTCTTCCTTTTTTTCACCTCGAAAATTTAAGACTAAACTTTATAACCGTATAGGATTATTTCTGAATTACTGGAGTGATTTTTTTTTGTTCTAGCTTCACTTTGTTTCCTCCATCGTTTCCGTAGCGAATGACTTACTCAGAAAGTCGTCTTTACTTGGAGAGTTCAGAACTTGCTTCAGGGCAGGTTGAAAAAGACGAACTCGGGGCGATCTCTGTGCTTGGCATTGCCTCTCCTTGATCAAGTCAAGCTTAGTAATATCATTGATATACAAATTGTATACTTTGACTCAAGAATAGATTTTCGAAAAATGAGCTTAGAAGTTTAGTTACGTTGAAACAATTCAACCGGAAAAAAGGAAAGGTAAAGAATTGTAATTGAAAATCCCAACAAGGAGATTAAAAATAAAAAATTGAAAGTATAAAGTTTGAAGTTCTCCTCAATATTTCTGTCGGTGATTTGAATTCACAAGACAATTTGAATTCACTATTATATAAAAAATATTAAATCTGAGCTGAAGCAATTTCAATTCCAGAAAGTTTTTCGCCGAAAATTTTTAAGTAGAAATGTTCTTGACGAAAATTCATTTTTCTCTCCGTGTGCGTAAATCCTTGCCTCCGCCATTACTAATATTTTAACTTGAATTTTTCATACAGTTCCATTCTTTTCAAGGAGATAAACCCTTAAAAACGTTCCAAAAATGGCAGGACGTCATTCTTGAAAAGCATATATGCGTCGCTGTCGGAGACAAGAACGTTTAATACAAATTTTCCATCAAATTGCTCTCTTTTAGTATCGCTCTTTATCGTTATTTCATACAGTACAGACGCTCGATAATATCCTGATGCAGATAATTCTGTCTCCCTCGTTCCCATTGCGTCTCTCTTTAATTCGCAGTCGAGTGGCACTGCTAGGTCGAATATATATACGCTGGTAACACTGAATGTTCAGAGAGATGGGGTTAGGTGAGCTCGTTTGTCTTAATAAACCGCGTCGATTCCGAACCCCTCTCGTCGCAAACTTATGACCAGTCATTCCCCCCAGTGAAGAGGACGATCCCCACTGGGTTCGCACGCTTCGGAACTCATTTTTCTCAGCAGATTCAGAGTACCCAAACGTGTTGGGTACCTCTGAGGTAAAGTTGAACTCACTTCAATATTCACCGTGTTTGAATCTATCGGCTTAATACACTTCAGTCGCATGAAAAAAACGTCCATTAACTTCCAGCCCGAGGAATAAAAAAAAAGTATATATGTATATCCATGTTGGGAGATACATGTGAATATATTTTATCTGAGGTGGCATCATTAATCACTCGTTGTACAGAATTTGTATCATTTCAAGTTTATGAAAGAAAGAAACATGAAAATATGAATATAAACTTGAATTTTTCATCAGATCCAAGTGGTGCGGGCATTGACACGGAGAGGATCATTCATCAGCCGATGAAACTAGTATTAACGAGCACGTGTCACAACGCATTCGAAATGTGCAGGTAATAAGAAAGGAAGTTAGCATTGAAGGTATTATGGTAGCTACGCCTGAAATCCAGATACCTGAATCAAAGAGAACAAGAAATGTCTTTTACGAATTCTAAAATGGCGTTTTGAGAAACCTGGATTGATAGCTAATTTATACTTTGTAATTAATGGAGAGAAATGTATCGACTTAATCTCATTTGTAGCTACCAAAATACCTTAAGTAATTGATAAACGTATTATTTTATAATTTTATACATTTGATAACAATATTTTATCAAATATTTAGAAATGATACAGAATGCAGAGATTTATTTCAACCAGTTTTGAATCACTGCGATTTGGCTAACTGTGCACGCAACGAGTGTATGAATGCCCTCCAACATTTCTACAAGAAAGCCAACGACAGACACTCTATGGAAATTGCTTTTTGTCTGTGCAAGTGAGTAATTATTCTCATTCATTGAAAGGTTAAATGGTACTTAACAGAAGTAGTGGTAAGAGAGTTTCGGAATACTTTGATGTTAGTGAATAGAAAATGTTAGAGAAAGAATTTGAATAGTTTCGTACTGGAATTGTTTAATTGTAACTACAATTTGTACTGTATACGTTACTTGTGAGGTTGATGCAAACGAATTGAAAACTATTCCGCTGTTTCAGACCTACTGAATTAACTTGCCAATATTTCTTCCTCGATACTTTTGAGGATTAGGAAGCCATTATTTTCTTTTAACGAATTATTTCATGAGATTTTCATCATGCACTCTACTTTATTGAATTGGGGAGAGATAACCAAGATAATTCGCTGATATTTTTGCAAAAATTATACAACAGGAAAATGTTGAATTTCATATTCGATAAAGCTGACAAAGCATTCAATTTTTTCAGTTTTAACTAATTATCATTCAATAAGATCGGTTTTATTTTATTTTTCTTAACAGACATGCGTATGATTTATTTAACATTTATGATTCTTAGGTTATGAAGCGTTATTGAAATGTTTATCTCGATTCCTTCCAATTTTTGAATCTATCTGATGGAATTTTTCATCATCTTACTCTTTCTCTTCAAGAGTTTATTTATTTTCGCATTAATTAATCCTGCAATAATTGACAAGAGTATTCATTTTTCTGCCTCCTCAATTTTTTAGAATCAAATAAATATACTCTGAGGAGGATTCTGCGTTGGAGTCGAAACGTTGCTACAACATTCTGTATCTTTATGATTTCCTTTTTCTTTTACCTCCTAAATCACGGAGAGACCAAAAAGAGCTCTAATCATCTTAATTGGAAATGGCAATACGAATTTTAGAGTATCGAAAATAATTTTCAGCTCCATTTTTTTCTTCGTTACATTCGCCAATATTCCCTGTTGAACAGGTATTCTAAATGCTCAACCTCAAGAGAAAATTCAATTCGTTTCAATACATGTCAATCAACTTTTCTTTTCCCTCGAAACAATCTTCTTTATCTAAGTTTCTATGGAGTTTATTCTACATTTACAGTAATCTCGAGTTGACAATGTTCAGCAGTTCATTGTTCTCAGCTTCCTCAATTCTTACATAATTTATTCTCTATGAATTTGACCTGTTGTTCACTGGCTCTTTTCATGTATCGTATTCAGTCATGCACAGTTGAATAACCTATGCAAGATAATCTCCCGAGATTCAAGGAACTTGGTTTCCATTGAATAAATTATAATCATTCTCATTATCATTGAATTCTGAAGAAACAATATCTATCCAGGGCTTGAGATTTACAAAGCTTCGTGTAGTCATTAGTAATTCTATCCCAAATGATTTGCGAAATATTTAATTAATCGCTGTTTGAACGATAATAATGAACTTTGCGAATGAATTATTCTCTCAATCTGTAGGAAAACACAGAACAAACGAGACGAGTGCATAATGGCACAAGAAAAAATGCATCCAGTTTGTGCACAGGGTCATGACCTTCCTGAATTACCTACTTGTCACAGTCTCGCTGAAGCATGCAGGGAGGACAAAATTTGCCGGTAAGTTTTCAATTCCTTTTAATCAATTAATCTCGAATAACATTCAACTAGGTCAATTAGGTACTTTTATTTCGAGAATTTACCTACCAAGTATTGCTTTTCTTTTTCAAGATACATATTGTTCCAAGAAGTGTCTTGAACGTAAAAAGAAAGCTATAATTATTGGAAAAAGATGCGTGATTCACTCATCTCTTACAGTTAACTATAGCTTTCTTTTTTTCAGTGTATCAAGCATCTTGGTAACGTGCAACCAACGTGACGTCATTTACAACTACATTCATAAACGTGATTGTGATTGACCGCTATGGCACCGTTGCAGTTTCGTGCACTTTCCAACTCAGAGAGTTAAATTCAGCCACTTCTTTTTACAGTGCACGATTTAAATTCTATGACTCCCCGGATATTTTTTATAATGGGATTTATGAACCACTTTACATCGGAAATTTCTTATTAGAACTGCTTCCAAAATGGGACATTATCAATATGTATTTTAGTATCAGTCTGGAAAACATTTTCGAAATGAGATTTTTAATTATTCGGCTTGAATGATGACTGCTATTCATCCGGTGAGACTAACTCATTGAATTAAGTCATTGTGTTCTATATTGAGGCTTCCATTTTCTCGTCTTCTGTTAGTGGAAAGGAAGAATCATTTGGGATCAAATCAAGAGTTCGGGTGAATTCGATTGGGTGCATTCAGAATTCTATCGCGATAAAAATAAAGAATTGATTTACTCCATTTACCATCGCTAGGATCATTGAATTAGTCTGATGCGATAAACTTTCCATTCTTCGTCAGAATTCCGATGAATTCCAATCATACATTTTATATGATATGATGATATATACCTATATATATATA
>JABSMS010071732.1:0-19220 GCA_018902275.1 Aleiodes sp. PSUC_FEM 10030003
CATAGGAAAAAAAAATATTTCGTAACAAGAGAGGAAAGATAATTATGAAAAATTGTATATCTCTTATGATATATATACTTACATATATTATCCGAAAAATTAAATATATCATAACATGTTTATTCATATATATATATTTTGAAATGTCAGTCAAACCATATAGTACAAATATATGAACACGTATTTTTTTGATAGAGATGATATATGAATATTGAATATATCACAAAATATACAAAATATCAAAAATATCCACATTTTTGGGCTGGCTTGATCTGACGGTAATTATATTATACCATTCTTCGTCGCAAATTTTCCGATCTTTTCAATAAAATTGACAGAATGTTTCTTCATTTCCAAGAAATATCCATTAAAATTTGAGAAATACTGCACTAGATATTTCAAGATGATAAAATCATCTCATTCTTCTTCAGTGACACCAGCTGGAAGTTAGAAAACTTACGAAATATCCTCTATCGAGAACAGTTGTCCCCAAAGCGAGAGGATGAGACGCAAAAATAAAATAAATGTAAAAAAAAATCCAGTGAGCATCAAAAGAGAGTCACGCTCTCGTCGTTTCGTGTCTCGTTATTTTGTTCCTCCTTGTTATGTTACTGTCCTTGAAAATACGAAACAATCGAGTTATTGTGGCCACCTAAGCCTAACATAATTTACATTATAATGTGTGATAAAATTTTCCAAGTTTCTCAAACATTTAAAAAAAAAATCACTGATAAATATCGAAGAATTATTTTTATTCACAAATCACATTAAAATTCGTGATTGTCTATCCAGGATTTTTTTATTAATTTAGCAAAACACGTTTCTATGAATATTTCAGGCTGTGAAAAATCACGAATGGAAAAGTTTCACAGAAATAATAATAATTAATTTAAAAAATCCACGATTAATATATATGATTACACAAAATTTTGAAAATCTATCCCACAAATAACATGAAATCATCCATTATTTAAGAACAAACCTTTTCACCACATATCAGAAATTCGAATCTAAGTATCTAGTTACCCGTGAGCAATGCATATCCTCCTTGACTTCGACACCGAAAGAGGTCGCATGTTTTTCATGCGCGAAAAAATAATAAAATAAGTATAAATATATATATCCCCTCGAGGCGAATTATAAAACGAGTCAGCGTCATTGCTACATAGTTTTTGAGTTTCAAAGGAGAGGGAGATGAGAATTTGTGCGCCTGCGCCTGTGCTAGTTGCGCACACGTGTGCGCCCTCGTAATCTAATGGTTTCAGCATGAACAAGTAGTTGTATCGGAACGTCCTACGATTATTTCTCTCTTTATCTGCTTTTTGTCAGTTGTATTTCAATTCAATGGAATTAGTTGGAGCGAGATAGCGATAACAAAAAAATTTCATCATAGCCTCAAGTGCGCCACGTGGATGATTCGCTCTGCACGAACTATCTCTCGCGTAGGTACTGCATCATCATCATAATTTTTTCGGCTATATTGGGTTGTGTTAATGCAATTGTATTCTGTATGCGCGTGTTCACTTCTTTCTTCTATTAACAATAGACAGTGATGGTTCGATTGATTTTATCGATGTCACTTCGATTATTTATGTGGAACGAATTGGAAATTTATTTATTGTTAATGGAAATTAGATAAAAATATGTAAATTCATTCTTGTCAATTTTTTCTTGCAATCTTTTCTTTTTCACTTGGAAATTAATTATTTTGTTTTTTTTACGGTTTTGAAAAATTCGGGAAATTTGCGCTGAAGAACAATTTAATAAACATTTCGATTTTCACGATTATTTCGTGAACTATTTTCGTGGCTTTCCAATGGAATCATCAAAATTTTAAAAAATCGACGTTAATTATTCCTCGAAAGTAATTTTTCTCCACTGCAATTATCTTGACAGCTGTCAACTTTAAATTCTCACCAGTCAACCGAATTTTGGTGATTTCACGTGTATGAAATGAAGTCAGCAGAACGTAATGTAAAGATTCCCAATGATTAACCCATTTCGGCACGTCGAATAAGTCAGTAATAAGCGGAGGAAGCAGTCAAAAAGAAACATTAAAGAGGTGGAATAAATTTAACGAAGAGAATAAAAAGTATGAAAACTGAATGAGAGCACAGAAATAGTATTCACCTCGTGGGTAAACCGTTAATGTTCGCTGGCCAGCGGCACCCAACTCATCTGCATCCTCATTCTGCCCTTTCAATTGACTTTCATGTAAACATCGTGCAATTTACATCCCGAGAATTCCACAATTGTCTTGACAATTTTTTTCATTCTTTAATTTCTTTATTTTCTTTAAAATTCATTCATCCGTTGAAATATCCATTGTTTCATTCTCTGCATAAATTTTCAACCTACACACACACATACACAATGTCCGGGAGTCAATTAATAGATTATTCTTTTATTTTTTCGATTGATAAAGGAAATACTTTGGCATAATTACGATTCGATTACAATTTATTGCGAAGATAAAGGAAATTAAAATCGAAATTTGAATTTATTTCAAATCAGTTTTTTTGAAATATCTCGGAATCTAAAGAAGATACGGAATTTTTTGTAGAGACCTTTTTTGTAGGTTTTTTTCTACTCTACAGAAAAGGTTTCTGCAAAAATTTCGCTATCTCGCTCAGTTTTCGAATTATTCTACGAAAACTCCGAAATAAAATCAATCGAATTTCTTTCACTTCCTTCTATCAATTCGTTAATTTTTTTAACGCTTTCTTCCGCGAATATCTCGGGAACCGGAAGGCGCCGGATGCTGCGGATTCTCGAGAATCTTCAATTACTCCCGCTACTTTGTAAGGAAAAATTCCGAAAATTAATTTTAATCTTCAAAGAAACATATTTACATTTTCAAAAATTTGAACACATCATTCCCACGTTAAAGCCCATCGTCACATTCTCAAGTTCCGCTCGAGTACCCCGGAAACACTAATTTCCCACTTATCGATACGACCAATAAATCTCTCGCATTGAGAATACGAAGAATTTTTTTCTGACTCAAAAAAAAAATAATAACTCGTTAATTTTCTCATTTTTTCCATTCGCATTAATCATTCCTCGTTTTCACATTAAAAAAAATGTATTCAAGGATAAAATTTAATAGACAAATTTCGCATAAATCGTTGAAATAACGGTGTTACGAATAAATAAAAAAATTATTTATATTTCTCCTTCGAAACAATACGATTTTTTTTTTTTACGTAATAATCGAGTGTTATAAATGACTGAGTGTGGAGCGTGTGAGGAGGGAGGGGAGGAGAGGTATCTCTCTCTCGCTGAGATACGGAGGGAATAAACTCGTGAAGCGTTACACAGGGAGAATAATGGCCGGATCAGATAAATGCCGCTGTGTATCTTTTGCCTTCTGCTTCGTTATATATACACTTTGGAAGCGTTTCTTTGTACTCTCACGAAACTGCTGGGCGCAAGCGCGCGTGCACAGTTAAATAAGAGAAATGGTTCGGATACGAGAGATCGGCACCAATTGTCTGTTATAGAAGGCCACGTGTATTTTAATTTTTTTTCCTTCTTTTTTTTTCTGTTTCTTTCTTTGTCTTTATTTTTTACGTTTGTTTGCTTTTTAGTTTTGTTGCCTTTGTAATTTCGTTATTGCAAATTGTGTTCTTGGGTATTCAAGCTGGTTATTGATTGTCAGGTACATGGATTGCATTATACTTGCTACGAGGGATTTCACGGTGAATTACTTTCACCGGGGAATTTTGGTTTATTATCAATTTATGAAGGAATTTTGGAGGCGGATGGAGAGAGATAAGTCAATTTCGCGGAATATCAGCTTTCGTTAAATATCTCGTAAACTATGAGAGATGAAGAAATTTTGGTGGGAACCTTTTTTGTGGCTCGGAATTTCCTCTGCGGAAATCTTCTTATCTTGCTTATCCTTCGAAACATTCAACGAAAACTAATTGAGAAAATAAAAAAATGGAGGTTAATCAACACATGCGTTTTGCGAAAATATTTCGGAGAAAAAATTGAGATAGAGGAATTTTTGTCGAAACTTTTTTTTTAGAGGAGAGATATTTCCAAAAGACTGAAGAAGGCAATGATTCTTTTACCAATTAGAAAATTATTATTCAAAATTCAACGAAAAAATATTGAAATATTTAACAAACTTCATTTAACTTGAAATTTCACGAGATTTGTGTTTTGAAAATTCATTCGATATGAAAACATAAAAATAAAATTTGCAATTTCATCGGAAATTATTCGTCGAATTTCCCGGAAATTTTTATAATCGAGAAAACCGAAATTTGAAGATTATTTAATTCTCTTTTCTCCCCGAAAAACCTCAAAACTTGATGGAAAAACGAAAATTTTATTGAGATGAAAGTGAATTCACTTTATTCGAAAACGCTACGGATGAAACATCACGCACATGTATGAAAAATACAGAGTACGAAAAACAAAAAAAAAAAAAAACAGTCATACAGTTTTGCCCGAGGATAGGTGCATGCAATCCCGCGTGAAACCACGGAATAATATTACACGTTGCCTATGTATTATACACAAGAAAGTGTATATCTTTGTTCATAGGATGGTTTGCGTATGTGTATACTTATCCTTTACCTTAGTAAAATATATAAATCGACGGGGCCCTGTATAAGTTTGCTGGATACGTACGTAAAAAAAAAACTACGTTATACACGTGGGGAGAAGAAGTTGGAATAGGTGAACCACTACGTAGTGCTATCAACCTGGCAAATGTCAGAGTATCGTTTATGGAAAACCTGACTTGCTTGTTTTTTTTAGTTTAATGTCTGGTATCGTACAGCTTCTTTTTTTTGTTCTTTTTTTATTTCTAGAGAAATTCCGAATAATTTATTCCAATTTTTAGAAGAGATAATCACGGAAATTAAAATAAAAATCAAATAAAATCGTGAAATAATTAAATCTTCCGGGAATTTAATTTCTCAGAGTTTAGTCAAGTGTGAGCAATTAAGTGTAAGAGTTAAGTGGTTAAACGAGATGAGTCAATAAGGCTTATTTATCATTTTTTGTGGAGTGTTTTGTGATGTGGGGGAGTAGAGAAATTTTTGTGGTGACCTTTTTTTGTATTTAATAGAATGTTCAAAATTTTGGTAATTAAAAAACTTTATTTCTTCAAAACGTAATTTTCCTTGAAAAAATGGAAAAACATCGCGCATAATTTGTTGATTTTTTCAAGACTTCGAAATTAAAAAAAAGCACTAATTTCTTAGATTGTTGAGACTTAATTGTAACAACTTTTCGAAAATTGTCATTATTTGGTTTGAATTAAAAATTAATTTTGTCTAAATATTTTCTTCTTTAATAATTAGTATATTTAATAACTAGTATAGTAAAAGCTACGATTCGCGTTTATTTTGTACATATTCGTAGATGGGATATTTGATTTTCTTAAAAGCCAGCGAACCTGTTTTTTCTCCAAAACCGTACAAAAAATCTGAGAAATATAAAAAAAAATATGGAGAAAAAAAACTAATTTTCCTTCATTTTTCTTTCATCTTCTCAATAATTTTATTATAGTGCTTTAAACGGTTTCCTCCATTTGCGTTAAATAGCAAACAAGAAATAAAGAAAAAAATAAATTCATTCAAATGAATTGAATTAACGTCGTTAATTCATTAAATCCATTCAATTTCACCCAGAATTTAATTAAATCATTTGTTAACGGTTTCTCATTTCCGTTTTGCGGCCCTTTAAATTCACCGTTTTTCCATACATCTTTATTCACAGAACTCTTTTTTTTTCTTTTTCTTTCATTTTTCATCTTCATTTACTCCTTGTTTTTTCTTCTCTTATTTCATTACGCATTTTTTTGTTCTCTTTCCTCCTCTTACTTGAAAGAGGTTGTAAATGCGAGTACAGAGCAGGTAATGCCACGAGGAGACGTCGCCCTACTCAGCAGAAAATGGCAGGAAGTCTCGATATACAAACCGTCCAAAACAAAGGAAACCAGCCAAACACCGGAGATATACATCTCATTCCGTGAGTTCGTGGGATCGACATAATTTTTTACGTTAAAAATTTTTCTTTCCATCAAATTATTTAATCAATAAAATAAGAATCGTTCTCGAGAAAACAGAACAAAAATCAAAATTGCAAGAAACATTTTTTTCTAATGAATGTGGGGCAAAATGGAGTACGATAAACCATTGACCTCCCTCATCCCATTTTGCCCCAGATTGTCTTAATTTTTAATAAAAAAAAATTCCCCACGTAACTGAAAAAACTCTTCCTCCCAATTCTTACTCTTCCCCAGATAATTAAATTCTTCTAATTAAAAAAGAAAAAAAATTCACTCCTCACACAATGTTCCTCTATCTCTTCATTAAATCACTAAGCAGTGTGATTAATTTATATTTTTTTTACCAAAGAAGAATCGCATTAAACAAAGACTGACGAGAAGTTTTACCAACGAAAAAAAAACAAGTTAAACACATTGACGTATTAATTTCACCTTATAATAATCCGATAAAAATAACCAGTTGAAAAAAAAAACTTGACAAATTACAGTAGAATGAGTAAATAATTTTCAATGAATTTTACAAGAGAATCTGATTAAACGCGCAGAAGATGTACGGAAGTTTCTCTCTAAAACCCATGGAAAGTTTAACATGGCACACACAACGCACCGAACACTTTATAAGTCTTGTGTTTTTTTTAACTGCGAAAATAGCGAATACAAGCAATGTGCTGTTACACTCAATCCAAACATCTCGATCGTACGGATACTCATGCAAATAAGTTTGGATATTTTCTAAAAATCAAATAAGATAAATCTGTTGGAAAAAAGGGGAAAGAAAAAATTCGTAATAAAATTCTCCACTCGATTAATACGAGTTGATAATATTACTCATCTAAATTATTATTATTCTTATAATCGATAATAAATTGATATTTATGCGGGCATGACCCCGTTACACGTCGTGGCATAGAGAAAATAGCGGAGATAACAAAAACGTTGTAATACATACATTTTCCACAACGTTTTTGTCTGTTTCATTTTGTTCCTCCTTTTTGTTTGTTCCATTATTATTTCGTTTGGGTAAGAGAATTGCAGTGTTGGGAGATGTATCGAATAAGTCAGTAATTAATGCTGCATCATGGTCACGGTTGATGGACAGATGGAATTTTCAGTGTATTAGTAATTTTTCTATTCATTTCTTTCTCATTCTATTCAGGTTATTCCGTTAAACACGCTATTCCATTACAGAGTGAATTCTAAATTAACACTTTCATTTTTGATTTTTAAAAATCACGGTTAATCATTTTTTTTGTAATTTTATATCACGCGAAGAAATTTTTGAGAGGAGAAATTCTGGATTAAGGCGTTTGGCGAGAGCTCGGTCGGTGAAACAGGGGGACCAGTCGGTAATCGAGTTTTTTTTTGGTGAATCGATGAGAATTGGAAGGCAGTGGCTTTAGTGAATGCGGAAAGGTGGTTGGAGTGTTTGAAAATCAAATACTTTCCGCTTTTCTTCATCTTTTTACGGAGTTCAATGAGAAAGAGAGAGATGGATGCTGCGGGATTCCATTTGAATTGATATTCGTCGAAATCTAGCAGAAATAGAAAATTTTTTGTAGGACCTTTTTTGTAGGGCTTTTTCCGCTCTACAAAAAAGCTATCCACAAAAATTTCGTTATCTCGCTTCAATTCCGAGATATTCTCCAAAAAACAAAGTCAAATTGTCATGAACTATTCCTCAACTATTTTAATGATTGATATTTCGTAAACGCGGTAAAAAAATAATCGAAAAATGAAACTCGACGAGTTAGTTGTGCCGAGGAATGTTGCGTAACCCAACAAATTGATAAATAAAAAATTAAACTCTTAATTTCTCTTTTAAATCAATTTTTGCGAATCTCAAAAAGACCCATGCTAATCAATCATTCGATTAAATGTTACGAATTAATCAAACAAAAACTTATCTTTCTCAACATGCAAAAATATAAAAATCTGCATAAATATTTGTCTGACACTATTTTTTACTTTTTCAATATCTCTCTTGCCTCAGATAGACACGAATTGTTGTGGCTCGCACTGCGGGAAGGCTCGTTAAGTATTACCTGCACGCGGAAGTTTTTGCCGGCGCGTGATACACAAGTACAGTGGAAAAAAAGAGCCGGTTGGCAAAAAAAAAGATGTAAAGAAGGAAGAAGAGAAAAAAGATGCCATGAAACTTGAAGGAAAGAAATACCAAAAGGTACATTCATGAGAACGAAGACGAGGAGAGATACGTCCAAAGAGTATATATATGCAGACTCGTGAAACTGTGGGCTCGTAATTATTTCCGTCTACCTCCCTACCTCCTCCTCCCCCCCCCTATTCGCCCTCTCTTTCTCCGGTTGATCAGCGAAAATATTGCATCGCACACTGACAAATGCGATTTTAATGTTAATCGATTGTGAATTCCCCATACAAACAGTACACCTAACTCGTTAGCATAATGTATCGTTCCCCTTGATCTCCACATTATTATTCGCAAAGAAAGTTCTTTTTTTTAAATTTAATTTTATTTTATTAATTTAAAGCTGCAGTCTCGCTTTATCGTCGTGTATTAAACCGAAAATTTATGATTAATCAATCAATTTTGTTAATGGGAAAAATTTAATGTATAACAATTTCTTTCAACTAATTTGTTTCACTGGTAAATATTGAATTTTTTTACGATAATTTGGAGAAGAAGGTTTCTGGAAGTCCGGATTTTTATCATTGCAATGGAAAAATTGTTCTTTAAATAAATAATGAATTATTAGCCTAGCGAGGATTCTAGGATTTTTTTTAGCGGAAATTTTCTGAGCTTTTCGACGGCATTGACGAAATTTCAAAAATCCATCAACTTCAATCGCCCTAAAAATCTCATTTTTTTTGAATATTAAAGGCGAAAAAATCTCTCCACTCAACATTATACTTTGCATAATAAAGAAAACACGTGGTGTGTGGCTCATTTGTGGTGAAAGCCTTAATTTTCCTGTTTTAAATCAGTATACTTCATCTTTTAATATGCAGCGAGCATGAAAAAATTCATAAAAATAAAATCAAATACCTGCAATTACACGACGTACGCCCCCCTTCTCTACCACTGCCAATTAACCGGTGCAATTTTCAACAATAATTCATGATTAAGAATTCATTTGATTCTTTTTTTCTTCATCATTTTGGTCGTTGGAAAAAGAAAAGAAACGCGTACGTGGGATACAGATACAAGATGAAATTGTGACAATTAAATGCCATAAATCTCTTAACTCTGAACTTTTGAAGCGAAGGCCATAGATTTCATTTTTATATCCCACTTTCTCAGGATACGAGTTATGTATATGTATGTGTGTGCAATTATGTCGCCGTTGAAACGAGATCAATCGATCTTACGTCTCTGAAAGTTCGTTTTTTTTATTTCGTTGCGTAATTTTCAAACGGGACGAGAGAAAATTTTCAATATGATAGTTTGGGGGCAAAAAAAAATCAGGTTTAAATTCAGAAAACTTTATCGTTATCATTTATTACGCTTTTTTTATGAGAATTGTTCCTCGAAAAAATTGGGTAGTTTTATTTTTTTCGGGTATTTTTTAACGTCGAATTTTCAGTGCCCTCAATTTTAAGTTTTTCGCGGATATTTCGGTTTTATTCATCGTAAGGTCTTGAAGTTAGGCGCAAATGAAAGCTGAGATCGTTCCCCATCGGTTTCATTTAAATTGAATGAATTTTTATGAAAAATTGAGGGAGTTTTCGTCCAATATGTGATTTTCACAACTCTCGCTGAATTTTAGTCGGAAATTCATTCTACTTTGGTGAAATCAATGGAGAATGATCTCGGCTTCCGTTTAAAATCGACTGCAACCCGCTGCGATGGTGAAAACCAGAAATATTCGCGAAAAATCTAAATTTTTCACCGGATTTTCTGTTCTACTGAAAGAACCGATTTTTCTTTGGTGTTTCTACGGGAATTTGACGAATATCTCCGATTTTATTCGGTTTGATCGTATCTCGATCAATTTTCCTCGAAAATCAATTCCATTTGAGTGAAATTGATTAGAGATGATCTCAGTTCAGATGAAAATCGTCTGTAATACCCTACGATGAAGAGATATTTGCGAAAAGCCCAAATTTTCACCCGATTTTTTCGTTCTACTAAAAAACTATTTTTCTTCAACATTTTTCATGGGAAAAAAAATTCCTATGTCTCGAATCTTCGTTTTTTTTCGCAGAAATGTTCGGTTCTATTTGTTCTAGCGTCTCAAGGTTAGGCGCAAATGAAAGCTGAGATAATTTCCCATCGATTTCACTTCAATTCAATGAATTTTGATGATGAATCGACGGAGTTATCGTCGAATACGTATTTTTCACAAAATCGATTGTATCTCGATCAATTTTCTTCGAAAGTCGATTCAATTTGAGTGAAATCGATGGAAAATGATCTCAGCTTTCGTTTGAAAAAGATTGCAACCCGCGGCGATGATTAGAATCAGAGATATTCGTGGAAAATCCAAATTTTTCTGTTCAACTAAAAAAAAAACATTTTTCTTTAACGTTTCCATGAGAAAAAAAATTCCCATCTTTTAAATTTTCGGTTTTTCGCAGATATCCTCGGTTCTCTTCGTTTTAGCGTTTCAAGGTTAGGATCAAATGAAAGCTGAGATAATTTCCCACCGATTTCGCTCAAATTGAATGAATTTCCAAATCGATTGTATCTCACTCAATTTTCCTCGAAAATCAATTAAATTTGAGTAAAATCGATGAGAAATGATCTTAGCTTTCGTTTAAAAAAGACTGCAGCCCACTGCGACAATCAGAACCAGAGATATTCCCGAAAAGCTTAGATTTTCCACCCAATTTTCCTGTTCAACAAAGAACCGATTTTTCTTCTACGCTTCCTGAGAAAAAATTCTTGCTCCATCGGGACTAATGACTGACTCGAGCCTATTCTTTCCCCCAATTCTTTCTGTTCTCATTAATCACTCGAGATTATGAAATTTCCATTAATAGAACTCGTTCGAATTCATGAATTTTTGAATCATCGAATTAGACAAAAATAAATATTTAAAAAAAACAACGAAAAAAAGGACGCCGAGGCGATTAACCTTTCGATAATGGTCAAGGTAGTTGGTTGTTGTGAAGCGAGACAAATGACGGGCGAAGGAGAGGCGAAGAGATTTCCGGTTTTCTAAGCCCTTCTTCTCCTTTTTCTTCTTCTCCTCCTGATCCTCCTTTTCTCATCGGTTCTACGGCGTCGGCCCTTTAAAGGTCCAAACGAAATGGGGTCAACGACTGATCCGGTTTCTCGCGTCAGGTGGGACCCTTTGTGTACTCAAAGTTCCTCTACATAATCTCCGTACGATAATCGTCATTTAAATGAAGAATTACGTAAAAAAAAAAAAAAAATTTCAATCTTGAGAATACCTATCTGGACTCTCAGTAAGAAAATAATTACATTTTAATTATTATTTTTGAATAAAAAAAATGATAAAAATCTTGAGATTGGGTTATTTAATATTTAATTAATTATGGGAGCCAGAGATTTCCGGTTATTTACCGGTTCACCCTCGTCTACCCACATGGGTTAACTTTATTGTTACATCACACGAAAGAAATTCAAATTAGATTAGTAACTAGTAAACACCAGCAATTCGCCGGATTTGTCGACTCTTTAATGCGCAAAGCTACAATAATCTCGTGTCCAAAATTAATAACTCATGAATTATTTAATTCTGTCAATACCTAATCGATGGCTGTAACTTCGTGAAAAAAGTCAAGGAAATTGATTTTTATCAGGCGAATTAATAATGGGCGGTTTTTATTGCTGAATTTTATTCTTCTGATTGATTGAACGATTTTTCCTCGAATCGCAGCGATAATAACCTTGAGAAACCATCTTCGTGTGATTAATGTTTGATATTTCTGTGTTGAAGTCATAGAGGAAGATAAATTTGGAAATTGAATGCAGATTATTTTGCGGATATCTCGGGAAATATTGGGTTTACGCGAGTTTATGAAGGGATCTTTTTTGTAGTCCATAAAATTCTCTATGAAAAAGGTTTCCCGAGATTTTCCTCCAAGCCCACGCGTTTCGAAGATATTTGCAATGCAAGAAAACGAATGAGCACCTAAATAAAACTTGAAAAAATTCAAAAAAATTGTAATTAAAAAATTCTTTTTAATTGATTTCTCAACAACTATCAAAGCTAAATAATCCGTTTTCTATAGCATTCGGAACCGGAAATTTCCCTGGCTTTCCAATGAAATAACTCGCGTTGCTCCATATCCCATCGTACAATAATTACTCCTTCATCCTTCCCCCCAACATTCCCAACATCCTTCAGCTTCACTAAGCCTTCATCAACTAAAAATTGAAGAAAAAAGAAAAACCTGAATTTTCTAATTTTTTTATTCTTCAATCCCACTTCACAGACCGGCGTAACGCCACGCGGTTATAAATCCGTAGCGAAAATATTGTGAAAGTGGCACAGAGTGCCTCGTGTGCGTTCGAGAATGGAAAAATCAAAACTAGCGATCTGGGATCAACGTACCTCGACATACCGGTATGGTTTGTTTTTCCTTTATTTTCCAGCAATTTTCCCCTATTTTTAAAATCGCCGCAACATTCAGTAATTTACCCACCAAAAAATTCCGGAAGATTCAACATTTCACTCAGCAGGAAGCAAAAAAATTAATAATCAAACAATGCAATGGAAATCACACGAAATTAAACTCTGAATAATAAAAGAATGGATGGAAAAATGGAGGTGAAAATTTTTCTCAGGTGGGGGATGGAGCACGTTAGGAATGCCACGTGTGTCACGTTTCTCTAACGGTTCATTCAGTGTATACAAAACTTCAATTGTATCTTCACTCAAAAAACCCTTCAAAATCATTAAAATAAAAGTGAAAATAGTCAAATTCTCAATTCTAACCTCAAACTGTTGAAATTCCAATTGAAAATCCCCAAAAAAAAAGATTGTTTTTCCAATGGCGTCGATCTTCAGAGTTGCCCAAAGCACAGTGTCAACAAATCACACAAAATCACAGAAAAAAAAAATATTCACTCTGTTCACTGATTAATCAACGATTCCATTGACAATCCAGGGTTGATCACTTCACTGTAATTGCGGTAATTGAAGGTTAAAAAAATAATTTATTATTAAAATATGTCCCCTCCGATTCGACACTGCTCATCACATACAGGCCTCGTTCGGGACGATGCACACGGTTGAATCCGTAAATCACAATGCGTAACCTCAACGAAAAAAAAACTTCACAAAATTTTGATTAAATTAAATTAATAAGCAAAACTTTCAACAGAGTTGTCTCATCTCGGCTGAGTCTCGTGGCGCCACGTACCCGCTAGATACAAGCGCCCAGCCTCTAACAGATGTTGACACATCCAAGTTTGGCGATAAAAATCGAAGAAAACTTTTCAAATACTCGATAACTCACTCCTCAACACTCAGAAAAGAATCCGGAATTCTTTTCTTTCTTTCTTTCACGGAAAAATTCGGTGTTTCACTTTTTTTTGCAACGCGTTGTTAACGAATTCAATGAAATGAAGAAGAAAAAAAGAAACTAATCCTTTAATCCACGTTTTATGTACAGGAGAAACATGCCGTAGAGTCGTTTGACATTTAGCCAAGTGCCACAAACGTGCGCACGCTTGAAGAGTCAAGTTTCTGTCTCTTGTCGTCCAAAGAGGGGCGCAGCGATCTGTATCGTTCGTCGCCGGTTTTTTTTCACTCTATCATTCACTTATTTTATTATAAACTTTTTACCACCCGAAAAATTCTTGCTCAGAGTTTAACAAACGCCGAAAAAGTCAAGCACAAAATGGCGATTAAAAAAACTGTAATTTTCTATGAAATCTCGTAGATTTAACTTGAACTGATAAACAACGAATTTTTTAATTGAAAAACTTGTTGAATTGTTTGTTGAACCACGGGAGAAATGAGTTTTTTTAAAAACACCAAGTTCCTGTCCACAGTGCTCGTGATAAACGAGAATTAAAGTGAGAATTGTGCGGTGAAAATAAAATAAGAGAGGTTATGAAACACACACACAGACACAATTGAACACAACAATGGCCTCTCTTTTTCCAAATGTCGAGTAAAAACAAATTTTGTCAAAATAAAAACAAATTTCGTTAAAATATTAACTGTGGAGGTGGATTCCCGGTGGTTGGAAACATTCGGTGTGTGTGCAGCGCGCGCACCGAGTATCTCTTGAGTGAGAGAAGCACGTAAAACCGCGCGCGCGCACACCCGCCCGGCTAGCTAGGTAGGTAGGTATGTATTTAGCCTGGGGCGACTTGCCAGGTATAGCGGTACTTCCATTTCTCCCCCTCTTCTTACCTCCTCCGTTAACTCCTCGTTTTCATTTCTCCCACTCTCTCTATCTCTCTGTCTCCAACACAGACAAACAGTTTGATAATTTTTACCCCTTCCTACTGTGTATCTGTGGAGAATGGTGGAAAAAAACGGCGGTGGGAGGATACATTGCGCATGCGCAGTGCCGCGAGGGGAACAGAGACGGAGAGAAGAACGTTTTCTTTATGCCTTTGGCTTGGGTGTGTGTGTGCGGAAAGGTTGATCTTTAGTTTCGGGGTAAATTTGTGTTGGTTTGGAGGTTATTCGAAATGGGGGAAGACAGTGGGGGTCTTTTATGTGTGTGTGGGTTTGTGTGAAGAGGGGGATTCAGCTCCCAGGATACATCAAGGACGGTGAGCGAGACGGATGGTGAGTGAACTCGATGCTTTGGGATTATTCCGCGGAGGCTGGTGATGTCAATGGGGGGATAGACTGTGTTCTACTGCAGTTTCTGGTGATGATTTTTTATTTATTCGGGGCCAGAGGGCACAACAGTTGAAGATTTGATTGGTCAGTTTTTGGGAGAGTTGCGATTTTTTTTATGGGATAACCTCAATTGTTTGGATTATTTTAGAGTTTGAAAAATTGGGGGGAAAGACACGTTTACCTGTTTGAGGTACTTTGGTATTCAATGGAAAGATTTTCTTTTGTCATTGTAACGACTTTTTCGGAAGAATTGTCTCTTAGGTTAGGAAGTAATGATTGAGGAATTCGCAATCTGAGAAATTGGAAATTTCGGAAATATCTCGGAAACTACTGGGATTACGGAAAATTTATGAGGAGACTTTTTATTACCAACAGAATTTTCTACAAAAAAGGCTTCTTAACATTTTCTTCTAAACCCATTTGTTTCAAAGATATTCGCGATTTTATCTGCATGAAATTTTTTCAACTCTTCGTTATATTTTTCTATTTATTCAATTTGAAAAATGGATACATAACCCCATTCAGGCCATAAAAATACTCGTCATCCAACAAAACATGAGAAAATTTTCCTTTTTATTTATTGAGGTCTTGCCGAATATTTGGAGCAAGTCTTGCACAAATGCGGTCCTCAATTTCTATTGGTTTTCGGTTACAAGAAACATGTTCATGGGTTTTTCGGGATTGAAAACAAGCAAGGCCACGCGGATGTATCATATTCAGTTACAATCGATCCGCCACTATCTTCACTTGTATTTCTTTTCCTCGTTATGCGTCATCCGAGATTTCCCAGCGTCTCAGGTAAATACATATGGTTTCACGAGCCAAAAAATCGCTGAGGCAACCTTTCAATCACGTGATTCTTTTTAGCGTTAAATCTCTAATGTATGCAACAATTTAACTCTATTAGTCGCCATTACAAAAAAATATCACTAAACCGGATTTTCTGACAAACCGAACGAGTAATGATTCACAATTTTTTTTCACTCGTCAAAATTTATTACGAATTGAAAATCGTTAGTTGAGGAGCAGTAAACCTAGTTTAATTGCTACGGAAAAGAGCAATGGCGGAGGCGAGTTTAGAGATATCGATGCATACATCAATTTTAATCGTGTCTTCATCTATTAAATCAATAACTCATGCCTTCACAGTTATATTGAACGATAAATCAATTTGATTTCAAATCAGTTAAAAAAAGCCCTGAAAAATTCGTTTTGATTTCTCGAAAATATCGCGGAATCTAAGCGAGCTACGAAAATTATCATGAATATCTTTTTTGTAGCTCTCCTTCCGCTCTACAAAAAAGCTCCCCACAACAATTTTCCCATCCCCCTCAGTTCCCGAGATATTTCAAAAAAACCATTTCCAACCTAACCTCAATTAATCTCGTTTTACCTCATTCGCTACCGATTTCTAATCTCAATTCCTCACGGTGGATTTTCATGAATGCAATGAGTAAATGAAGACCTCGATAAAAAAAATTCCTGAATGGAAAACGAGTGTCAACGAAAACGGCAAAAAGTAATATAAAAAGACACGTAAATAAAAAGAATGAGAAAAATAAAAGACAAAGGAGAAATGAGAATGAATCTGGTTTTTGTGGAAGGGGTTGGAACGTTAGAGTCCATCGACACCCGCGCGCTTGTTCGAGGGACACGAAACTTGTTCACGTTCGTGTTTGGGAGGGGAGAGAGCTCCATCGAAGCGAGAAATTCCGTGTAGGCGACTAAGAAGCTAAATAGATGTTAGAAAGAGAGAGAGAGAGAGGCGGAGAGAAGGGAAAAGGGCGTTCGTGTTCCGGTGCCTCGTAGTTACTATACGGGCTGTGCACGAGCACGATACAACAGGTGAAGCCCATGCGTTTCATGCCACTCGGTCTATACGGGGTCTACGGGTCTACCCGTTCAACCGGCCAATCGCCGAGCGAGACCTACATACGCCCTGGTAAACGTTCGTTTTTTTTACATCGTTTTATTCATTTATTTCTTTTCTCTCCCTCGTCCCCACTTTATCGTCATCTCACGGGTACATCTGCTACGGCCAATGCATCTAGAGTTCCAGTACCGTTACACAACGCTCGTTCCATTACAATTTTGAACTCTCGGGGAGTTTGGAGAGGGCTTTTCTTGCGATGTGCGGATTTTTTTTACGGTTAGGGTTTTTTGGAGGCAAATGGGTTGGGTAGGTTTGATCCTTTTTTCGAGGATTTAGAATGGGGTTAATTGGGAGAAAGGAGGGAGGGGGGAGGATGGAAGTCCTCCTTGGGGGTTAGGTTAAGTTCAACGGATTTTTTTTGACGATCTGACCTGACTATGGGAATAGAATTTGGGAGTTATGGGAAAGGAGAGATAAGTTTATTTTTCAGGGATTTATTTATATTTTAGAAAATTCAGGAGTGAAGTCGGGTGAGAAATGTGTTGTACATTCTTCTGCAAATATCTTCGGAATGCGTAGGCTTAGAGGAAAATGCGGGAAATTCTTTTTTGTAGAGAAGTTCGTGAGCTGTGAATAAGAATAATAAAAACATAATTTACGAAATTTCGTAGTAAAGTCAAAGCGGATGAGTAAAAATTTGTACATTCTTCCGCGAATATCTGCGAAACGCGTAGGCTTGGAAAAAAATGTCGGAGCTTTTTTGTAGAGAATTTGATGGTCTACAAAAAAGTCTTAAGATAAATCTCCGTAAACCCATTAGTTTCTAAAATATTCGCTAAATAATCTCCATTTGTTACGATATATATCACGATTGGCTCCCATGGGCATTTGCCTGGAGTCTTCAGTCCAATGAATATCCAATACCATTTGCTTTTAAAACTCATCTTCCTCTATCACTCCAACACAGAAATGTCAACCATTAATCATACGAAAATGTCTTCTCTGGTTTACAATCAAAGTAATTGAAGGAACAATCGTTTAACCGTTCAGAAGACGAATGAAAGTCAACGACGCAACAATCGCTCATTGTTCAATCGCGTTAGAAAATGCCCAAGAATTTTCGTGGACATTCAATTTTCTTGGATCCTAACGAAGATCCGAAATTTTTCATAAGAACCTTCTGCGTAGGTCTTTTTCCGCTCTTCAAAAACGGTCCTCTCAAAAATTTCTCTATCTCGTTTAGTTCCCGAGATATTCATTGAAGACCATCTCAAGAATAAACTCATCTCGTTTTATTCTCACCGTTACATTAATATTCCTCTCAATAGTTAATCGGCTGATTAAGCCCACTCATCAATCACTCCCTGACTGCAGTTGAAAAAAACATTGAAAAAGAGAGTTTAATTGGCCGAAACTTTCGCATTTTTTTTAATCCCTGGCGTGTAAATTTCATAGAAAATCCCCATCAATTTCACTCTTCACTTAAACCAACAAAAAGAGCCAATGAAATAGTGACGAATAAAAAAATTGATTTCAAGTGCTTGATTAGGTGGGTCAGTTTAACACCTTCGCGTTTATCTCATTCAGCCTACGTGACTTTTACACACCTTGGTGTACTCGAGACTTGTGTGCTGGATGACTTGAAATTTATGGGCGCGCGAGGGCGTATGTAAAAATGTCAATTTACCGCAGGCGTCTCTCTTTCGATGCGCAACTAATAATGATGATAATTATGTGTTTGAAAAGAATGGAGGAGAGTGAATATAAACCACGTGTTTTGTGGTCCTTCATTGCAACAGTCAAATTGTTATTTAGAAGATTCCTTTTCTCTCGTTAATTTTATATTAAATGGTAAAATGGGTCAGGCGAAAATTTATGAACATTTTTACGTTCATTTTTTTAACAATTATTATATTTTTTTAATTCGCTGAGGAATGAGGAAGAGTCAATGAAATATTATTTAAGCCCCAGTGGATTTAATTCGCATGGGTATATCTTTTTACCGTGTATCCTTCTTTCAAGCCTTTTTTTACACTGCAACGACACGTAATACTCCATCTAATGCAGTGTATACGTTTCGGTGTGGATTTGAGTGTGTGCCTATTGCGAATGGCGAACGTGTATAATACAGAGAGAGTTTAAAGAGGGAGAAGGAATCGAGGAGATGGCCGACCGATAATTCCATCTCCGAGGACTCGATCCAGCGTGCTCAGCCCATAAATCCGAGCGCGACTCCACCGCTTTGCAACTTGCGAAATACACACAACGGGCTTGGGGTACGTAATGAATGTCGTGTGGATACACTACCTAATTGATAGCGGGCACGTTTGTGGTGATTTTTTTAAATAAAAAGGGCACTTCTTTGGCTTCTTTCCTTATTCTGCTTCTCGCTCGCTGCGGTTGTTACGTAAAAATGGAAATAGGGGAGAAGTTGATGGATTCTCGCGGGATTCGATGGTTCCAATGGAAAGGGCGGGAAATTTGAAGCGGAGTATATCTAGGGTTTTCTTGTGGAAATTTTAATTTACTTTATTTTTCCAATATCGGGCAAATATTGATAGGT
>JABSMS010071742.1:0-19214 GCA_018902275.1 Aleiodes sp. PSUC_FEM 10030003
TACTGAGGGAGAAAAATATTTTATTTATTTTATATTTTACTATGTAAAATTTGTTTGGCAATAGATTTTGTCCGATCAAGAAATTAATATTTTGGATTGATTCTCAAACTTGATTGGAATAAATTTGAATAAGTTTCCATCAATTAATGAGATGAGTCTTTCAGGAAATTTGGTAAACATGTAAATTAAAAATTATATCAATCATAATTAATTCAAAATGTAATGTAGATTAGAACAAAAAAATCAATATTCGATTCTTGCGGATAAATAAATTAAAATATAGCTATCTGCGCAAAAAAGTCACTTTTAGCAACGAATGAAGGTATATTTTCTTCCATAAGGAATTTTTTTTAAGATTTTGCTTGAAAATTAAAAAAAATCACAAAAAATAATACTGAAAATATCAGAACCATTCAAAAACAAGCTCTGTTCACTCAATGGTTCCCGTTCGTTCATTGGTCCACTTAGCCTATGCAAAATTACTCTCAATATTTCTCCAGAATCAATACCTTTACTTCAGTGCTTTGATGCTTAAATTTAACAACAAATCAAATTTATTTTCTCATAATTATTCAACAAATTCCAAGCTCAAATGTTTTACAGATGGGGACGCAGACTGTAACTACTCAAGACTATGAGATAAACTCGCTCGATTAGTCGATTTAATGAAATAATTTCCTTTGATCGTCTCTAACATACCCCAACCGTAATAGTGAAATTCCCATCTCACTCCTCTCAACTCGCAATTCTCTTCCTACACATCTCTTTCCTCGAAATTCTCAACGTGAAGTGCCACTCAGGCCGGAACATTTTAATTGTCCAATTTTCAATGAAACCTTAATCTCATTGTTTCCAACTGGCCAGCGGTCAAAGTAATCCCCTCCCTCTCTCTAGTTCAATGAATTGTGGATTTCCAAGGAAACGAGCGCACCAAGAAGAGAATAAGAATGAAAAAAAATGCTAAACCCTTAAAAAAATTTAACACGCTCAATACCCGAGGCTATGCGCGCCCTTTGATTGCGGCTGGACTCCACTCTGTTTTTTTCCCTTCTTTATCTCGCCTCATTTTTTTCCAACTCCCTCCCCCCTCTTATAACCTCACCCTGTGCTTATGGTGAGGCCTCCAGCGAGGTTCGTTATGATCGATAAATTTAATATGGCCACCGTCACACTCCCCGGTGAAAGAGAAAAAAAATGCCGCCCTTATCGCGTAGGGCTGGCTTCGGTCCAGCTTCTTCCACCCCTCTTCTTTCTTCTCCCCGTCTCATAACGCAAAGAATAAACCTAAAGATGTTCACTCGCGCGCATGAAAAGGAAAAGAAAATTTAGAATCATTCACTCCAGCCTCTATATCGCGTCAGACCAATTCCTCGCATTAAGTGAAAAATAAACAATCATAAACTGAATTCAAACAATGAATTTCATCAAATGAACTTGAATCTCTCTTTTTTAATTTAGCGTAGTGAAGGATAGCAGGGAGAAGAGAATATAAGGAAGAGATCCGTTATTGCCCATTAAAAAGTCTCCTAAAAACTTTTCGAGTACAGAGTATATCCTTGAGGAAAAAAAATAATAATAAAGTGGAAAAAAACTCCCGGCGCGACACAGGGAGGTGAAATAGATAGTCGCTACCTTGTAGCTTTAATGAAACGTTTCAGTAACCACGAAGGCAGTGGAAGAGAAAAAATGAATATGGCACGGGGTGGATTGTATCGAATGAAAAAAAAGCGCGTCAGTATTCGTGCCATTGGTCTTTTCCAATGCTCAACAGAAGAAAAAAAACGGAAGTTCTAAGAACCCCGACGAAAAAAAAGATGGAAATTCAGAAAAAAAACATAACGAAAGAAATAAAGTAAAAGGCCAAAAGGAAAGTAACACAAAGTAGATAGAGAGAGACTGTGAAGTGAAACGACACTGGATGCCACATAATACGCGTGAATATCGTTATGGGCTCGTTAACGTTTGCTCCGCACGAAGAATGAATTTTTTTTTACCCTCAAAAATATTAATAATTATGTTAATATCGTAATAAGGGGGTTGGCAGGATTTGTATTGACTCGGAGTGAGGTGAGGGGGATGAAACGAGAGGGCAGCAGGTCCTCGACGTAAGAATATCTTCTGAGATGTGTTTGCTGAGGAGGTGAGGGAGAAGAAGGAGGAGGACAGGGTAATGTGCGGGAGGGGAAAGGGGGTGGATACCTTCGCGTATTTTTATCAATATCTTTGGAGTTGCGCATGCGTACACCGATAAACTCAGCATCCTCCACCTCCCCCGGCCCGCACCCCCTCAAAACGTTTTTTTCCCCACTCCATTTCTCTTTTCTCCATATACACTTGCAAACGTTTCACCCACCCCTACAGGCATACGAGGAAAAGGCGAATACAGGCGAAAGCAGCCTCTTCTTAACTCGTCTATGTGTGCGCGCATCTAATGAGTATGTGAAATACGTATGTGTGTGAGATCCCCCAAGTTCGTATCGTCGGCCATGTGTGCGCCACGAGAGAACGTCTAAGGACCCCCAGGACAAAATGGAGCCCGCTTATACTCAGCCCCATCGTTTCGCAAAGTGTATCTTTTTTTTACCCATCTCACTAGCTTCCTCTCTCTCGCTCATTCACTTGTTGTGTATTCTTTATTTTCTCTTCAACCGTGAGCTTTAAATATATTCTGCACTCCATCCTTCATGCATCAGAACCAAGCGATTGAAGACGCAGGAAACTGAATAATTGCTCAGGACGTCCGGCTGTGTGACAATAAATCACAATGAGAATAATATATCTCAATGTTGGAATGTAGAATGCTTCTTTTCAATAATAATTGACAAAAAAATTACAAAAAGCTTATATAAATTGGTATAATGAGGGACTCAGACCAAGAGTGGTTGATAAACATTTCTTTATATTTATTCTTCATCCGCGCAGTGTACATAAATTATCAAGAAGAGATTGAATGGAGAGTTTGCATGGGTTCATGAAAGTCAAACGAAAGGGACAAAAAAGTATTATTCACAAAGAGTGGATACATTTTCTGTATGAATTAAGTGGTCTAATTTCTTTTTGAGGAAGAAAAGTCGCCTTTGCCCGATGCTTTTCCGCGTTCATTCCTAAATAAAGCTGTGTGTGCTATCCAAGAATATGGCGTCTTTATCCAGGTTTTCATATTTTTCCTTTTTTTTGACAGGCTTTCCTTTTTTCCATCCTTTTTCGTCTTGAAAGATAGATATTATTTTCTGCAGGGGGTAAGACGTGAGATGGACGAAAGAAGAAGGTCTGTGTAGGCAAGAGACGCGTCCAGAGGACGGAAGTAAGAGGGAGAGGGGACGGGCGTCTCCGGTGTTTTGCAGCGCGAAATACCCTCCATTACACCGTGGCGTCGTATATAAGAGATTATTTTTCTTTTCTTTCTGAGTGCGAGCGTCAGCGAGCCAGTAAGTCTGGGCCAAAAGAGAGGAGGACAAACGGGAGGTTGGGAGAGCTGAATTGGGAGGGACATGGGTTATAAGAGGGTGACGCAGGCGTGGGTCCTGTCAAGGGGAGTAGGGGGTGACAAAAAAAGAAGAAATAATACGAAACACGAGGCTACGTCAGAGGCAAGCGAAGGTTTTGAGAAATTACGGAAAATTAGCCGGGCGACATTTTCGCTTCGTTATCTGACTCGTCTTTCTCGCGGGTGAGAAAAGAAATGAAAAAAGAGACTAGATGGTTGTATTGAGGAAAAGGGGGAGGAACGGAAAATAAATTGCCACTACCGCTGAGACAGAGTGGAACTACGTCCGACAAACGAGTTCGTGACTCGGTACCGATGGTTTTAATCTTCAGGTCACAAAGCAAAAGGGAAACATCGTTTCATTTTTGGAAAAACGGATGAGGATCATTTTTTTCTTTACTCAGGGCTCATGGTTTAGGTTTTTTGAGGAGTTAATTTGAGGGATCAGATCGTTGAAGGGAGATTGTAAACTTTAGAGAGAGAGAGGGGAAGTGAAGTCTTTGATAGACGAGGAGTCATTTTATGAGCGAAGACACCGAACGTCGAGATTTTTTTGCGAGATTGGTGATAGTTTCGTCATTAGATTTCCGTTGACCGATCGGTTATCGTCACCAATATTTCTTCAACTCTTGTTGTGAATTATTGATGTCGGAGATGACAGCATCATGGAGAAATCGATTTCTTCATAATATTATGACAATTGCCTTTTACCACTGAACAACGCACAACAAAATATAAATTTTTAGATACCAACCATTTAAACATTCACATTGCCTTCAATTTCCCTCGAGTACCACTGACACTGGAGAATTTACCAATCACTGACTATTGATCATCGATCATGTTCACGTACTTGAAACATTTTCGTAATTCAATTTTTCATGATAAACAATTCTTAATCCACACATTAAACGGAAAAATTTCACTTTTCCGAGTCTTCACTCCACGACTGAATCGAACTAAGCCAGGTGAGTGACTGGCTGGGTGAAAAATTTCGCGTTCCACGGGGGTACAGATGCTGGATTCATAAAAAAAAACTCCACCCCAAGCGCGAGAGCGCGGGGGCCCCCTTCGAATATAAAAAAAATCCCTTTAGGAAAAACCCTTGTATAAAAAAAGACCCGAAGGGGGTCACCTACCTACCTACCCTCACGATCGAAGGTAGCGAGGGGCACGAGGAGCATGATGCAACGCACATGTTCTAACTTTCACCGCTAAAAAAATCCAGTGAAAGAAGCAAAACAAAGTTTTCTTTAAAAAACAAAGAAGAAAACTTTTAAGGAAAAATAAGAATTTATCATTGTTGAAAAAAAACGAATTATTTTCCGATAATTAAAAAATTGACGATTTTCATTCCCATCTATTTTTTTCACAGCATCTGAGGATGATAGATGATTTTTTTCGGCTTATATCCGTCACTAGAGCCCTGGCATAAAAAAAGAGAAAGGTACCCCCAGATGAGCGCGTGCCCTACCGTTTTTTTTCTCCTTTTTTTTCATTCATTCTCTCGTCCCCCACGCGCGGTATCGAAGGCCGTATATACACACGGCGGTTCTCAGTGTACGAGTCTCTGGGCTTCCATCATCAAACACTCGTTATTTCTGTCCATTTCGGATTATAGTTTTCTCAATATTCTTTCCCAGTTGCGTTTTTTTCGTTTTTTTATCATAGTCTCCTGCCTCATTCTGTCCACTCTCCAATCCCCCTCCCCCAAAGCTACAAAAGTCGCACTTGGCCCTCTCCTCTATCTAAGTGTATCATGCCGGATTACAAGGTTATCCCATGGAAAAGTGACCGCACATCGCCCTCGTTCACCGAGTCGTGCGTGATCTGTTGGAGAATGAAAAAAAAATATAAAAAATCGCCTGTGTCACTTCAGTGCGCCTACGGATGCTCTATTCCTGGATATACTCGACTTCTTTACGTATTTACATGGATAAATCGGTAAGCTACTTAATCTGTAAGAAAAAAAACTCTCATCTCATCTTTTTTCAAACAAACGGTCTCACTACGCTAACTATATACGTGAGATAGAAATAATAATGATTTTCATGATGAAAAAAAGCACTGGAATAAAATGAAAAATCTCTTCAGTTCAATTTATTTAATAGGATAAAATATTTCACTACAAAGGAGAATTTAGAAGCATAACTATCACGGGAATTTCTTCTTGAGGTACCTCTCTCATTATATATTCAAGTGAATCCTCAAATGTCCAGTATCTCACTGGACATATATAAAAGACGATAAAAGCAAAGTACACAAGAGTCAACCGATAATATCCCTCCATAACGAACTGAATCCACAGTTCTATTGAAAAATCATAGCTATTTCCTGCAGTGAAGAAATTCCCAGAGAAGGAACGAAAGAAGGAAAATAAAAAAGTTCTCTAACAATGTCCCCGCTCGAAAAAAAATACAAAAATCCAGGAAAAATTGTAAGCACATAATGTTTAGTTTGTACGTTGCGCGACGTGAGAGAACAGGGACCGATCAGTTTCGGGGATTTTTTTGCGAAATAACGGTGTTCGGTCGAGTGAGGTAAAGAGAAAAAAAAATGGGAAACATCTGTCAGTACTCGATGCCTATCGAACGCTTCGGTTCCCTCCTCTTTCTTTCACGTTTTTCATCCCCACTACTTCGGCTCTTTAGCCCCCTCTACCCCACCTCTCTCTCATTTTCCCCCTGTGTCTCTGAGACGCGTTCTCGCGAGAACCGATGGAAAATCATGATGATAATAATAATAACAGCCGGGAGCCCATCAGACACTACGGGATATATAAGAAGAGCATTGATGAAAAAATGGAAAAAAACGAGAAAAAACTATTAGTTCCGGTTGGAAAAGGGAAATACGTGGGAGGGGAGCAGGGTCCGTCTCCGAAGGCCAGGAAGATTACAGAATACTTTTTCACATGTTCCTGGGATTATTCGAGACTCGCACATGTGGGTCATTTCGGTAATTCTTATTTATTACTGTCGGAGAATTTAAATTCGATCATTTAAATGGAAACGATTCGGAGAAACTATAGAATTATACAGATTCATGAATTGGTAATAAAAGTAGAAAAAAAATGGGGGGAGTCTGCTCCTTCATTGGCCGGATTTAGTCCCCGCGTGATCTCATTGGCTGGCGGGAGATTCGCGGGTTATGCTCGAAATTTATAAAATTTGAACGATAAAAACAAGAAAACGGTAATTTTTCGTTATTTTTCTTCTTTTTTAAGTAAAATTATTGAAAAATCATTACAACGATGCTTATTACCTTCATGTTGAATATTCCTTATAGAACAAAATATACGTTCATTCATTGGTAAAGTTGATTTTTTTCCAAAACCACTGTATTTTAATTTATTCTCAAAAAAAATTGAATATTTCTTTTTTATTTCTGAACTGAAATCAATTTCGAATTATGATTAATACAATCATCCATTCAAGTAATTATGGAATTTTTAATAATTTATCAATTACGAAATCATCTCAATCGTTCATCCATTGGACTGTTTACCCTTTATAAAATTCACGTTAAAAAAAATTAATTTTTCTCAGAAACTATTTATCTTTGTGTGAACAAATGTGAGAAAAATATACCAATTTATGTTATTTAATTGCAAAATTTTTTTCATCAAAAAAATGCCTGCAAACAATAAATCTCTCCTCGCACCTGGCCACACACGTCAATAAACAAAAAAAAATGTGATATAATAACCCCAGGACAATAAATCTTTCGAAAAAATTCAGAATTAGACGTCACAAATTGAAAAAAAAACACTGATACACGTGTATTTCCTCAAAACGTGCGGATCTAAAATGTTTACCCTTGATTTATGATGCCTTGAGTATAAAGACAGAGAAAGAGAGTGAAAAGAAATAAAAAACCAAAGAACAAACTCAAAGCATTGAGGACTCTTAGATCGATGCGATTAGCGCGGTGTTGTCGGATTAAGAAGCCTCTCTAACTTCGGGGTTCCCCGTAGCTCCTCTCTCCTTTGTTTCATTTTTTGCCGTTATTATATTTTTTGTGTATTTTTTTTAGGGCCCAGGCCAATTTTCGGGTGTGCAAACACGGGCATTGTCAGGCGCACGCGCCCTCACGCCGATTTCCGCGCCGAGGGTGGCCTCCATCCTTTCCTCTCTCTCTCCCCCTCCTATGCCAATGGCTTTCTCTAACCAGTTATATACCCCTAAGAACCCCTTTCACAGACTCACGGGATTTAAATATCCCAAACCGTTTTTTTCTCCTCTATTCTCTCTCTTTTTATTTTTTTACACATAACCTTTCTCCTCTTGTTTTCCTGGAGTTTTTAACCCCCTCTTGTTTGGTCCGCCGCGCCCACATAATTACCAAAGCGGCGGTAAAATAACGGATAAAAAAAACAAAACGTACACTTAAAAAAAACCACGTGGGGTGAGTAGCAGAAAAAACCATTTTTTCATCCTTCTAAAATTCATGAGCAAAAAAATGTGAATGAAAAAAATGCGATATCGCAATTAGACAGCCACGATCCTACAAATCGTCCGGGGGGAGAAAGACAAGAAAAAAGAGAAGAGGACTCTGTTTCTCCCCCTACGGGGGAAAACGAAAGGGTGAGATATGGGTAGCACCCCGACGCCTGTTACTTCAACGATATACACACACGCCGGGGACCGGTTTCATCCTGGTTGTGTTGTTACTGTTACAATTTTTTGTCGCCTTTTTTTTGCACTCCGCTCATGCCGCAGTGTAACCAGCATAACAATTTAATACTGATAGAGGATCATAATGAGGTGACTGGGAGAAAAAAACTGTGGAGGCAAAAAAAGTGCGAAAAATAACAGCGTGGAAATTAATTAATTGCGCATACTTGATCCGGTTAATTTATTTTTATTATTCTCCCTTCTCTCTTTCCATCTTCGAGATTTGATGTAATTAACCTGTCATTCGATTCGTGAATAATTATATATTTAGGTAAATGAAATAATTACAGGGCAGGTACGTGTGTTATGAATAATTCATTCGATGATTCAGTTGGAAGAAACAAGAAAAAGAGTGGAGTTAGGCAAATGTATTCCATTAATTCAGTATCAACATCTTAAATTGCTTGGCCAGGCAAGTTGAATAATTAAGAGCAAATTGCGGTGTAGCTTGCGGAAGAGAAAAAGTGAAAAACTTCGGGTAAAAAGGAATTAAGAATGAAAAAAGAGGAAAAGAAAATGGGAAGACTTGTCCAGAGGTGTGTACGATGGAGTTTTTTTAAAGAGAAAAAAGCGCTGAGGCCCTGGATATTGCAATTAAACGTTCGTGGCTTACAAATTGGGGGTTGAATTTTTTAGGCTGACTGCGAGGGGTGCCTGGGCGGTATAAAAACCCACACCATCAGTTTCTCCCTCTCGTCGTTTTTATTTCCTTCTCTGGGATGTTCCAAGGGGTGCTCCGGCTTGAAAAAAAAATCTATAAGGGTCTACTCTGCTTTGAAAGAGGGGCTGGTCGTTGGGTTTTGCGAACGAAGGGGTGTAAGGAGAGGGGGCGAGAATCGCGAAAACCGTCCAAAGGGGGTGGTTCTCACTGCCAAAGACAAAATAAAAGCCATCGACATTCGATTCAGCGAAAACTAAACATGGCGGAAATTCTTTGCCATCAATGCGAGTGAAGGAGTCTTCGAATTATTGAATTAATTAATTTTTAATGTCCGCTCATTTTATTGCTGATCTTCAACTTTAATTAGCGGTGATTAAATTGAAGCATTGTTTCGAGATAATCTGGGGTTTTCGTAGAATTATTTTCGATAGTTGGGGAGAGGAACGCCTGTCGATTCTAAATAAGATATTTATTATGCAAAAAAAAGAATCGGGGGACCGCACCCATCACATATAATAAAACTTTACCGTAGTCTTCTCACCGAAGTTCATTCATTCCATGCCACCACGGGGAATGAACTTTCTCCTACATTTTCCACCCTCTTATATCGTCCGTATACTTTTAATCAATATTTAAAGAATTGCGCCCGAATAACCAAAGTTTAGTGCGTGATGCTGGGATTTTTCGTCACGATCCATCCGACCACTGCCAAATGACCAATTCAAATATTTCAAAAGAGCTCCGGTAAAAACTTTCCTCAATTCGTCGGTACTGACAAACTCTCGCTCCAACTGCTGATAAAAAAGAAATCTAAATGTCGGTATTGACGAACGTTTCGGTGGAACTATAACCTCAAATAAGTGAAGCAGAACATTTGTAAACATTCGAAGTGAATTATCAGAGTGTAAGAATGTCGGAGAAACAGAAGATATTAATATCCGGTGATGTTGAGGGCAAATTCAATATTTTATTCGGGAAAGTCGAACAGATAAACAAGAAGAGCGGTCCTTTCGAATTTTTACTCTGTGTTGGTAATTTTTTTGGACTCAACAATACAGAATTCGAGGCATACAAGAATGGAACAAAAAGCATATCGGTTCCAACATTTATAATCGGTCCTAATAGAACCGATTTTGTTGGGAACTATCCTGATCTCGATGGTGCGGAAATCTGTCCGAATTTAACGTACCTTGGAAAACGCGGGCTCTACAGTGCTGGTTCAGGTTTGAAAATAGCGTATCTCAGTGGAGTCGAGAGGGAACAAGAACAATCAGTTAACGAATCCATCAATTTTAATGAAGATGATGTAGTGTCGTTAAGAAATTCGTGTTTGAAGGGTCAGCCGAGCTTTCGGGGCATTGATATATTATTGACCTCGCAGTGGCCACTGGATGTCACGAAGTATGATCCTAATAATCCTCAACATAATTATAAAGGCTCGAAATTAATAGCTTGGCTGGCTGCTCAAATAAAACCTAGGTACCATGTTTGTGGATTGGAGGGAATTCATTACGAACGTCCACCTTATAGGTAATTAATTTTCCTGCAACTTTCTAACGTATAAAAAGTAGTTTAGGAACGTTTTGCCTAATTTCGAATCGGTAAATATGTACTTTGAGTCCGAAGATTTACAAAATAGATTGACAAACAGTTTTCCCATCTGATGGTAAAAGAAGCGCCGCCTTCGGCGTTTCTCGAACTAAAAATTTCGTATAGTGACGTCACAGTCGCTTTTGAGTCGTTTCGAAATTTTGAATCTTCAATCGTTGGTTATGCAGTAATTAATTGTTTTCGCAAAGCACAATTTTTTGGCGATTGATCCAAAGACATTTAAATAGTTTTCACAATAAATATTATTTTCAGGAATGAAAGTAAAGGCGGTGATAGCATCGAAATAGCTTCAAGATTCATTGCTCTATCCAGAGTTGGAAATTCTCAGAAACTCAAATGGCTTTATGCCTTGAATCTGACGCCAGTAGATCGAACGCGGCTGATGGAACTCGCAACAAAAACAACTGATGAAACTCCGAGTCCCTATCCCGCTTCGAGTTTGAACTCCGATCCAACGAATCCCAGTGACCCCAAAAATGCCGGGCAAAAACAATTCTTCTACGACATGGAGCCGAAGAATGACGGAAAGAGACGATCGAATCAGTCAGAAAAGTTTCAAAAGAAAACTAGGAGAACCGATTTTGATCAGGCGAAATGCTGGTTTTGCCTCTCTAGTCCCTCAGTGGAAAAGCATCTTGTTATATCAGTTGGAACTGAAGTTTACGTGGCTCTAGCTAAAGGCGGACTCGTTGAGGATCATTTATTGATTCTACCTGTTAGTCATTATCAAAGCCTTTCAATTGTACCTGAGAGTGTCGAAAAGGAAATGGAGCTCTATAAGAAAGCTATCACTAGGTATTATTCTGGAACTGGAAGGGTTCCCGTATTTTTTGAGAGAAATTACAAAAGTTCACATTGTCAATTACAAGCAGTACCGGTGGATGAAAAAGTTGCGTCCGAATTGTACGGAATGTTTCAGGTAATTTTGCAAATTTATCTTCTCAACATGAATTGCGTAGTGACCAATTTTACTCCTTGTGTCCATTTTACCCCACCTTCCCCTAATAATTTATATTTTTCAATTTCTTCACACTTTTTCACCAGCTGATTCTTTCACTCATTCCTAAGATTTTTCTGAAATAATTTCTACGGAACGTCTTGATTCATCTTCCTTTTCAATTATTCATTGGATTCAATGAATCAATTCCAGTGAAATCAGCGTTAAACAATTGACTAATTGCACATTTCCCTCTCAATTTCAGGATATGGCAGATGAAAATGGCATAGAGCTCAATCAAATTCCAAATCACTCTCAAC
The DNA here is from genome assembly GCA_018902275.1 of Aleiodes sp. PSUC_FEM 10030003. NCBI lineage: Eukaryota > Metazoa > Arthropoda > Insecta > Hymenoptera > Braconidae > Aleiodes > Aleiodes sp. PSUC_FEM 10030003. The sequence continues at coordinate 11,690 of JABSMS010071742.1, forward strand.
TCCGACAAATAGCTCCACCTGGAACAACTTATTTTTATGTTCAACTGCCGAATGGTGTGATGCTTTACACTCGAATATCAAAAGACTTTCCTTTACAATTTGGTAGAGAAGTACTCGCTAGTGAGAAAATATTGAATCTCCTTCACAAAGCTGATTGGAAAGATTGTCAAATGAGCAAAGAGGATGAAGCAGATCTAGCGAAAACGATTAGAAAGAAATTCGAACCTTACGACATAGATACTTAGTTTATCCGTAGAAATATAAATTTTTATTAACTCAATATTCTTTTATGAAATAAAATATGAATATTTTTCAGATTTTCCGTGATCTATTGCCTTTATTTTTTTTGTTCTCTCTGGTACTTCAATTCGTAATCCTCGGGCTTCAGTAGAGGATCGATACCAGCTTTCTTCATCTGCACTGCAATATCGAACAAGTAATCATAGCATTCATTCCTAGATAAATAAAAAATTAAATAAATTTGGACTCCTGAAATAGAAAAATGGGAAGAATATATTCTGTCACGTTACTCACATTGTTTTGGCTTGCTGCCACGTATCTCCCCAAACGTAAACACCATGTCTTCTCACCAAAATTGCACACGTTTCTGGATACTCTTTGATGACTTCTGCCATTCTATCTTTTAAATCTTCTTCAAACGGGGTATTTTCAATTATTGGAACTACTAGCTCCTCGTCGTATCTGTAGGCTCTCCCTAATTTCTGGTTTCTTATTCCTGGAAAATGTTTTTGAGTGAACATCTCAATATGGAAGGATTTCGAGAAGTGGAGAATTTATCAGGTTGAAGATTGACGATATTCGTTGGACAGTTTACCAAGAAATTTTAAGAAATTCATTGACGGAGGGACAAAGCGAAGTTTGGAAAAGTTTTCGTGAATTTAAAAAAAAAAAATTTTTAAAACTGAATTTTCTTAGCAGAATTTACGAACAAAACATCCTCACGTTAATTAAAGAAAAGAATTAGAGACCCTTAATCATTTCCAAATGCGTAACTCGAAATTCGTTCCCAGGCCAAAGAAGCGTTGCCATAACAGCAGATTTCGAATGCGTATGAATAACAGCGCCAGCATTGCGTTGGGTATAAGCGCACATAAACAGCGGAGTACACTGCGATTTTTTGAATTTCTTTTCAGGTGGCGGGGCAGCAATGTCCCTTCCATCAATATCCTGCACAAACATATCTTCCGGTTTTATACGTTCCTTCTGAACTCCGGATGGAGCAATATAAATTTCATCCCTGAAAAAAAAATCGAAAAATTGACAAAATTCAATGAATATTGCTCTGCATTTACTTTAGTATGAAGTCTATTGAATAATGTTCAGTATAAAGTTTCAGTAGTTAAATGATGGAGAAAGATAAGTCGATCAATCTCCAGAGCTAATTTTTCGAAGATAATCCTAAAAATAAGATCGTTGATAAAAAAGTCAAACGATTTTTCTATCTTTATTTTTAAAAATATTCTCGATTATGAAATTTTCAGATAAATTCATCAGTTTTTTGCAAATATCTCGGAAATTAATGGAGATACGGCCTTTTTGTCCTCCACCTTTTTTGTAGAGAATTTCAAGAGCTACAATTAAACATCAGGGCAAAAAGGGCGTATCTCCATTAATTTCCGAGAAATCCGCAAAAAACTGATGGAATAAAATCGATCTGAAAATTTCAGTCGTAAATCGACTTATCTTAGTTTACTTCGCTACTGCTTTCTTTTCATAATTTTCTTTTAATTCTGCAAATACTGCTATTCTTTCCGCATGGATTATTTCATGTTGACCATCCGATAATTCACAAAATTTTATTTTTAATTGTACATCCCATTGAATTCGCCTGATTACTTATAGCAATAGAATCTTAAAAAATAATGATTAAATTAATTTTATACCCATGCTTTATAGATATTCCTCCACCAGTCCCGGTAACCCACTGCAAATCATAAAACTGTCTGCACAATTCCGGAATTAAGTTTCTTGGATGTTCCTAATGCAATAAATTTAATCCAAGAAATTAATAAATCATGCCAGCAAATAAATCATCACAATAAATTAAATATTACTTTCGGATAGTTATCGTCGTAGAATTCCATCACTTGGATAATTTAATATGTACTTGCATCAATAAATTACTCCCAACTGTGCCTCGTATCTCTCAAAACTTCGACATTTCGAGAATACAAGAGCGTGATATGAATTGAACTTTCCGAGTGTTTTTATCTCATCCCAAGATAGGCGGTTGCGTAGATGGCGTTCTTTCGTATTTCTAACCTCACTCTTCGGCTTTGTAGTTGGGAGAACGTCAGTAGTAGAAGTGCCGATTGCATGTGTGTGTAAAAAAATTGAGTAAACTAATTGAGTTGAATTCTTCGGCTGTTGAATTCACTGGAAAATACTTCATATCATAACTGAGACCACTTACAAAATTCGTTAGTTTTTTTTAAACTGTGACCAGTGTTATTTGTTTGTTTGGTTCATTGTTGTTTTTTCGGAGTGAAATAACAAATGAATGGATTGTATCCATTGGTGATTATGGAATGCACGTTCAAAGTGTTTCTACAAGATTAAATTTCGTTTATTCTTATTATATAATAATAAGCCTGAGGTGTCTTTTGTAAAGCAAATAAGGTCAGTTGGTAAGTAAAATTGAGGGGATTGTTTAGAAGTGATATGTCTGCAATGGAGGGCTCTCTGAGTAAATGGACAAATGTTGTCAATGGATGGCAGTATCGTTGGTTTGTGCTCGATGATAATGCTGGACTGTTATCTTATTATACGGTAATTATTCTTCTTTAATTGATCAATTATTTTTTCCAATACTTCATCTGGTTTTAGTCTGGAAAATTCAGAAATCAAACAATGAGAATCGTTTGTATTCTTTCCCTCACGTAAATTTTTTTCCAAGCGATTCATGTTAATCGAAGTACTTTTCCTTTCAGAGTAAAGAAAAAATGATGAGAGGTGCTCGCCGGGGCTGTGTAAGACTACGTGGTGCTGTAATTGGTATTGATGATGAGGATGACAGTACGTTTACGATAACGACGTCGTCATCGAAGGATGATCCAAAAACCTTTCACTTTCAAACTCGAAATGGTGAAGAACGAGAACGATGGGTTCGTGCTTTGGAGGACACTATTTTACGTCATTCACATGCAGTAATTAGAAATATCCATAAAAATTGAGTGTAGAGGAAGATGGGGCAAAATGGAATATCAAGAAAAATTTCAAGATAGAATGATTCAAATCGTGCTACGAGAAAGGCTGAGAAAAATTATGTAAAAAATCAGAATTTTCAAAATTTGGAGAAAGTTAAAAGTATTAAAACTGGTAAAATAATTTTTTTTTTTCAATTTTACAAAAAAAAAGTAAACTTCAAATTCTTTGTTGAAAATTTATCGAAACTTAAACTTTTTATATTTTTCAATTTTTTCTCAAAATTACATCAGTTAATTTTCTTTCAAGGTTTCATTTTTAAAAAATGTAAATGAAACAATTCCAAAAGTTTTATATCACGAAATCCATTTTGCCCCACTCTCCACTATATCTTCGCAATTACTCTATTTTTAAAGAAATAATAATGAGAATTTTAAAATCAATTGCTTCCAAGCGCTGGGACCCAAAGAAATCCCCACCAAAACACGACTTCGATCGTAAAGTAGCTGAGGCCGATGCATATCTACAATTATTGATTGATCAAATTAAATTAATCGAAGAGAAGCAAAAAGATTTCAAAGAAGACGAGGATGATAAAAAGCAGCGATACACCGCTGTTTTAAATCAGGCTAACGTCGTTCTAAATTCAGTGAAGCATACAATTGTGCAGTTACAAATTGCAAAGGTAAAGTTCCACGATCATCAGTTCACTCTTTTCCTCCCTGAATTTAAAAATGACAAGTTTTTCTTATTTTTAGAATACTGCCATACCAGTGAATGGTATTTATAGGGGTCCAACGGAACCTTCACTCAGCACTGGACAAACATCTCCAACATTGACTCATGGTATTTTTAACCGTTCCTCAACAATAATTTATTGTTTCGCGTCACAAATAGGCGAACGTGAGGTAAAAAAAGCCCAAGAGAATATATCAATCATTAAAAATTAATTAAAAAGTTTAATTAAATTAATTAAACATTTTGCCTCACCCTCCCCTATCCAATCTCTAAAGTTCCCAGAATTCATAATTAAAACAATTAATCAACAGATACAGTTTCACTGAGAGAACTCGAATCGGCAGTTCAAACCGGTATAGAATTAGGTGCAGAATGTTTAGAGCCACGTATATCAAATCTCCAAAAAGATCTCCCAGTTCCCGAATTTTCGTATTCCTCATCCGACGAAGACGAAGATTACTACGATGCAGCTGACGACATATCAACTCCCTCAACGCACCAAAATCATTTTGCCAAGTAATTTACTAAATTATCTCATTGATTATTCAAATAATTAAACTAACGTGACATTGTTTCATTGACAGTCGCCGTGACATCGAAGCTGAGCGTTTGCAGAAGTCCCAAGAGCCAGATAGTGAAAATCGCCGACAACAATCACAATCACAGCCGCCTATTAAAAACGATGGCTCAGTAGATTACGATGGTATGTTAATAATACATAATTTATTCATTGCCTTTTTTTTTATTCGATCAATTCTTCACTGAAAAGAAGAGACGATAGAGTCAAGTCCAACGTTACCGATCCTCCACTTTATTGATTACTTTTCTGTGTTTGACTATACGACACCGACACGAAAATATACATAGCCATGGTTCATTCGTATGCGCACTTGCGACGGAAATCCCACCTTCACGAAAGAGATTAATTCATCTCGATGAAAATTTAACGTTTTGTCTGTTGATTATTAATTGATAAAAATGAAGAGACTTTATTACAATTTGAATTATAAAAATGTTGACAATAGAATTCGGTCAATTATAACAGTCAATAGTGATAATGTATTTGTGCAAGAGAGTATTAGACTGAAATTTTTTCATAAACAAATGAAAACGTCACGTGAAGTAGCAATTTAAAAATAAATACAGTGTTAAGTGTTGTAATTTTTGGGAATTCTGAAAGAATTTTATGTTAAATATGTTTAAGTCTGAAGCAAATGTCTGTGAGTAATAGTGACATCTAAATTTAGATATTTCCACCCTTTTTTCGTATAGGTATTTTATAATGTACCCTTTATTCCATGATTTTGATCAATAAATTTTATGTTCCAGCCCTTTATGAGGAGGAGAGCGAGCCAGAGAGTAATTATCCAATTCTTTTTCCATGGAATAACTTTTATTTTTTTTATACTTTTAATTTTTTCATTAATCCTTCTGTCATTCTCCAGTGGACTCGATGGAGAGTCACGGTTCAGTTGTTACTCACTTATTATCCCAAGTCAAGATTGGGATGGACCTGACGAAAGTAGCTCTACCGACGTTTATACTCGAGCGCAGGTCACTTCTCGAAATGTACGCGGACTATTTTGCTCATCCAAAACACTTTCTCAGGTAATAATATCGTGGTAATTGTGTACTTTGGTTTCACAGATGAATAAAATAGTTGAACTGCAAATAAAGTTCTGTATCTATTCCAAAAGGGTGAATGGACCAATGAATGAACGATTGGGGTCATTTCATACTTCATAAACCATTAAAAATCTGATAATTATTACGATTTATTCAAAACTTAATGTTGAGGAGAAGAAACATGGAAAATTCAACTCTTTTGTGTGAATAAATTAAAAAAATAATTATTTAGTACTAGATCGTGTTTCATCAATGAAGGAACGTATACTTTCTGCCATAAGCGATATTCTGATTGAAAATAACATCAGAGTGATAATTTTCGGAAAAGTTTTGCTTAAAAGTAGCGAACATTCACGAATTTAAAAATAAGCTTTGTTCATTCAATGGTCCTCGTTCATTCATTAGCTCACTCACCCTAAGTGTCGTGTGCAGAACATTTAACATATTTTTCATAAACTCCAAATTCAAAATTCACAAGATGTAAATAAAATCGGAAGATAATTTGCATTTATTTAATTCTTCACATTAACATGTTCAAAATTTAATTAAAAAAATTTCATTCAATAATTTCTTACTCATAGTCAAAGTACATATTTATCAATATCATTGATTACATAGGATCACATAATAATTACTGATTATCAATTTAATATGAATAACAGTATAGCAGACATGCCAACGCCGAAGGAACGAATGGTTCAAGTCGTGAAATGGTACCTCTGCAGTTTTCACGCTGGTCGAAAATCAGGAGTAGCTAAAAAACCGTACAATCCAGTTCTCGGTGAGATATTCCGATGTCACTGGGAAGTAGCTTCGAATGACATTCAACAGCCGACGTCTCAGAGTGAATCACCGGCTAGAGACGGACCTGTACCATGGTGCTCAGAGAATCAATTGTGTTTCATTGCCGAACAAGTATCGCATCACCCACCAATCAGTGCATTTTATGCTGAAAATTATTCTAAAAAATTGAGTTTTAGCGCGCACGTATGGACGAAGAGTAAATTTTTGGGCCTGAGTATCGGAGTACATAATATTGGAAAGGGCTGGGTTAATGTTATAGAGCATGGCGAAGAGTATGTATTAACATTTCCGAATGGCTATGGGAGGTCGATACTTACTGTACCATGGATTGAATTAGGTGGTTCACCAACGATCACATGTGCACAAACTGGTTACCAAGCGACCATTGAATTTATAACGAAACCATTCTATGGCGGTAAGAAGAATCGTATTAGTTGTCAAGTCACGCAGCCTGGAGAGAAGAAACCATTTCTCTGTATAAATGGAGAGTGGAGTGGATTGATGGAAGCTAAATGGAGTGATGGGGTATGCGATTTTTTTCGTGTTTCCTGTCGCCTGCACAATCGGGTAATAACAATTGAATTTTTTTCAGAGAACTGAGATTTTTGCTGATGTTACGAAAATACCGGTTGACAAAAAATTAGTTAAACCAGTTTGTGACCAAGAGGATTATGAATCGAGAAAAGTGTGGAGGGAGGTAACTGTTGGGTTGAAGATTAATGATATGGATAAAGCAACTGCTGCCAAGTGTCTTATTGAACAGAAACAACGAGACGAAGCAAGAATACGAAAAGAAAATAATATTCCTTGGGAAACGAAGGTAAATCGTCTTTTCAGATTCAGTTGAAAAATTTATTCAGTCATATTCAGTGACTGCTAATTCATTACAAAAAAATTTCAAGCCACGACGTTTCGATCACATTTCATTATGATAAGAATGTGGAGGAATTCGGATGTTGAGACGCTCAGTAAGCATTTCCGGTCGCGGAAAAGCAAATCTGGTTTCATTTAAAACAGGATAAGTCGATTTTTTTCGCCGATCTTCTCTTACAAATATCTTGGAAACTAATGGAGATACGCCCTTTTTGTCCTCATGCTTTTTTGTAGAGAATTTCAAGAGCTACAAAAAAGCATTAGGACAAAAAGGACGTATCTCCATTAATTCCCGAGATATTCCAGAAAAACCATTGAC
>JABSMS010071753.1:0-19177 GCA_018902275.1 Aleiodes sp. PSUC_FEM 10030003
ATTATTATTAAGAAGAACTAGAATTAATGTAAATTCATGTACGAAATATTGGATTAAAGAAAAAAAAATTCAATTCGCATTTTGAGAAATTGGACCAAATTCACTGAGTGATATTCAGAATTGCGGGCGTAATTGATTCCAGCTGCTTGCACTAAGCTGCATAAAAATGTGATTTCAAATTTTTCTGCGACAATGAGAAAATTCTGTTCTTCTTGTAGTATTTTCATTGGAATACATCAATTAAAATAAGGACAGAATAATCAAGAGAAGTTGAGAAAAAAAATCCCATTCCTCTATTTGTTGCTAGTGTCATCTATACTTCAATCAATATCTGCGGTAGAAGCAACAAAAGTTGATTATTGAATTTACATGAAGATAATGATTATTTAAACTTATCCATTAATAATAATTGTTTCAATCTGCTGCATTCGATAATTAATGAAGAAGAGTAACGAATTCATTAATCTGACAATTATTATTCGAATTTCATATTTACTGATATTAACAAATATTGGAATTGGTTCCTCTATGAATAAATCACTAAAATCTAATGGACCGAATCGATTGATAATCTATAATTCATGGAATTCGTAACTAAATCAACGAAATATCCTCAGTGGAGGGAAATTCCATTTTTCTGTTATTTACGAATTGCGCAGATTCCTAGGAGCGTTTGTTGAACTTTAAATTTCGTGTAGTGACGTCACAAACGCTTTTTGAGGCCATTTGAAATTGTTCAATTTTTAATTGTTGATTGTGCGGTAACTATTGTTGTTTTCTCGAAAAAAAATTGGCACACAGTGCCTATCATGAACCTTTTCCCGGAATATTTTTTTTCTGAAAATTATGCAAATGTCCTATTCGATGATTTCATAGCCCGGTATGCAAGAAACTTGCGTGAGTCGACTGTAATGAATAGACTGCAGTGAATTACGTCGAAATTGTAGACTCCGAGCATCAGAATGACATTCACAGAATCCATCGATCCAGATAATTAACTTAAACTTAATTTAATGGAAACCTAAACAAGTCCCTACTGATAAAATTCTATCTTCAGTAGTTTATGCTCTAAATAGGGGAAGACGAGGAAAAATGAGCATCAGGAATTCGGAATATGGCAATCGAAGAAATATTTTGTGTAAAGACAATTGCCCGAAAAGAATGGGAGAATATCAGCTGACAAAATTTTCGATGGAAAACACCTGTTAGAATCAATTTTTCGGAATTCTTTGAATTCCAAGAAATGCAATTTTCGATTTTTTTCATGAATTTTCTTTACAAATTAAACCATTCAATTTTTTTCAGATTTTTTGAATATTTTCTTATCGCTCAAAATGAAGAATTAAATTTTAACGCTGAAATATTGAAATAACAAAATCATTGGACAATGTCCGAGAACCTAGGATCAAATTGGCCTTGAATGATAGCTCAAATGTGTAGATACCACCATTCAAAAAGATTTAAAGAAAAAGCAACAATGCTGGAGCTACAAATGTATCGTGAAACTACAAATGTTTGTTTTTATTTCATTTTAGTCTGTTTTAGTTCTCTCCACTTTTTAATGGGTTTTTTCTTCCATTAAAAATTGCAATCGACAATTTGTGATATTCATCTTTTCTTGGACAAAATTCACATGGTTTGATTTACTGCATTGCATGATAATGTCAACCTTTCATTCTGCAGCTCGTATTAATCAAGCAAAATTGTTGAGGTCTCCTTCAACTATAATTTTACAGTACCTAAAATCATGTTTTTTAATCTTGCAGATTTTTTATCATGCAATTTTGATGAATTGCACGGAATTATGCATTTGTTCTTTAAATTCCCGTTACATAGAAAAAAATTCTTTTACTGGAAGTCCATACTCCTCGAAATACAAATCAATTGGAGAAGAGTGAGAATTTTAGGCTTGCGCTTAACATGTCTCGATATTAGTATCCGTATCTTTCAAGTAAGTATTGAAATTAACGTAAAATAAATGGAGAACGATAGAATGATTATTCTTCTCACTCTCCTTCAACCCTAGACTGGTCCCCTCATGAAGGAACCGCAAAAATTATTATGATTTTATTATGATGAATACGTAGCACTAGATAAAATTTTGAAAAAAATTCGAAAGTGCTGACTAGACTTGAAAGAAAACTTGTAGATTTTTTTAAAATTTTATTCCAATTAATAAATCTGTAATAAAATCATTTAGAAAACGCTGCAGAATAAAGGGATCAGTCTAGGGTTGAATTGCCTAATTTTCACCTGCTTAGAAACGAAAACATTTGAATAAATTCAAGAAAAAATATGAAATTTCAATGAATTTAAGTTGCCACTTCTATGTTTTTTTTTTTTTTTTTCGATTTTCGATAATATTTTAACGACGACTAAGAGATTCCTCTCCCCTTTCCACTTTCCCCTAGAACCGAAAGCTCCAGAACTTTTTCCCAATCCAAAAATTATTCACAATTTTAAACTGTTGGAAAAAATTGAGATAAATGACGTTGAATCCTCCAGAATTCTCCACAACCAATACATAAAAATGAAGGAAAATGAAATTAATCTGTTTACCTAATAAATTAATTATTTCTTGAGGTTTCACGTTAACGATACTTTATGATTCCAATAATTAAACAAAAATTATTTTCATTATAATTTGATGAAAGTTATTATTTTCATGGGTTAATGATTATTTCAGGTATAATGAAATAATAAATAATTTTAATTATTTTTGTTTTCTCCTGAAGGTGCTTAGGGATTAAGGAATGAAAATTGAATCACACGTTTATAACACGAGCACACTGGTGCCGTCCAGAGGGTGGTAGCACAGCTGGACACGGTCTCTCGGATCTCGCACGAGACTGCCGGGGTACATCCCGACGGTTGCATTGGTAAACTGGAAAATGGGCGCCAGTTTCGGAGGAGGGGTTGGCGCCGGCATCCGCAGCTACACAACACGCGCAAGTCTACTAGTAATATAAATGTATTTCTTTACTCTATTTTTCGTTTCTCGTCGCTGCATCTGAAAATAAAAGGAGCGTAATAAAAGAAGAAAAAAGAGGGCATTTTTACGAAAACATGAAGTTTTATTGTGTTCTTCGTTATTTCGGGTCAAGGATGAGTTTTCGAATTATTTATGGATGGAAAAATATGAGAGTTGGCGGATAGTTGACTCGATATTGGCACCGGATATGATGCCAACATTGGGCCGATATTACATGCCAATAATGCCGCGATGTCTCTCACCAATATTGGGCCACTATTGGTCAAATATCACAGCCATTATGGCGAATATTAAAAACCAGAAAAATGGTAAAGAAAAATATTTTTCAAGATCCACGGAAAAAAACGAGTAAAGACTGGAAGCTCTTGAATAAAAAAGACTGGAAGCCAAATGCCAAATAGTATTTCAAGTGATTTTTATAAGTATTTTCTTGTTGCGCAAATTTTGTTCGTCGAAGTTTTTTCCATGAAGTTCTTTCGTCGAAGTTTCCTTGACCAAGTTTCTTTCAAGACTCAACCATTCTAGTGGTGGAGAAGTAAAACAGGATAAGTCAATTCTATGAAATATATAATTTACCGGTCATGGAAAATATATGGAGAAAAATTATTTTTTTACAGCCAAGTCTATGGGAAAAATTTCAGAGAAATCATGAATCGGTTGTGCTGGTTTAAATTTACCGCCAACCAGATCGTTCAGTAGAAACTCACTGGATAGCGCAATAATCAGACAACGAAAGACCAACTTTCTTGCCTGCAGGATGTCAGAGTGAGCGCATCATGGGGAAATTTCTCAGTGAATATCAAAGAAGATTAATTGAAATAAAGGAGAGAATTTCGAAGAAACTCTCATTATTATTCATTTTTTATTTTGTATTGTGAGATATTTTTTTCATAATTTATGATTACAACTTCGCGAGCATAGTTCAATTGCATGCTATGCTATTATTGCCCTGGAATAAGAAAGGCATAAGTGCCATTCTTTCTTGCTGAATGATAAAGGAGCGCAAGTTAATATTCTCATGAAAAAATCGATGTAGATTCAATTTCTTTAGATTGTTAAAAAATGGCAGTTACGCCCTTTTGACTCTAGGGCGACGATATGAATGACCAAATGGTGAGAATCGAATTCATTCATCGAAATGATGCCAATATTGGCGCAACATTGCATGCAAAGATCGGCCCAATATTCAATTTACCAATGTTGGGCTTTCATTAGTTCGATATTACAGCCATTATCGCGAATGTTGAAAATTTGAATTCACTATTAGATAAAAAATATTAAATGTGAGGTAAAGCAATTTAAATTCAAGAAAGTTTTTCGTCAAAAATTTCTAAGTAAAAATATTCTTGACAAAAATTCCTTTTTCTCCCCGTGTATACCGCTCGGATTCTCCCAATCGGAAATAAAAATTAATTTTTTAACGCACTTGTCCTCAACAGTTTGTGGTTATGTTTACTTAACTAAATCAAACAATCCAGAAATTTTCATCCGGCTAGAAGTCAAACATAGGATTTACAGATTGCGCGTCTGACCACTAATCCGTTACGGTCACTTAGCCGATTCCAAACTTGTACGATTTAATGAAATATTCACTTCAAGTCGAGTTTGGAATTCTGTTAAATTGTCTCTCGTTCAATCCTATTTTAAAACGAACCCTTTGGTGCACTGTGATTTTTTATCGGCAATTATTCGATAAACCCAAGAGTAAAATTATTTTCTCGGATTTGTATCAGAATTCTTCATGACTTGTTAATTAATCATCTGCATTTGTTTCTCATTTTCCATGTCAATAGCAATTTCATTTATCCAAATGTAAAACAAAGGTTTATGTATTTTTTGTCTCTTACGTTATTCATTTCGTTACTCCCAATGAAACTCAATATTCATATTTACATGTGCCATGTTCATATTTCCAATTAATATCTTCCAGTTATAATTAACATTTTCACATGCGAAATGCAATAAAAAATGTGGAATTTCAATATCGAACGATCGTTAGTTACTGTCAAAAATATTATACGAAAATTTTTACTCGTTAAAATTGAATGAGAGCTGGTAATATCACAGAACGAGACATATGTCGATGATATCAATTTTTAACAGTAACGAATGATAAATAATATTCACTCGGAGATATGGAAATTCAGTCCATTAAAAAACAACTTGATCCAACTGTATCCGAGAGAACAGCCTTTATAAAAATTCTATTGTCTCTTTTGTTCATCTCTATCCAATTATTTACGATCACAACGGCAATGAAGAGTTGCTTTAATTATCCTCATATCTGTTTAAACTTCATTTTTTCAGACACAAAATCCGGATAATATTTCGAGTTTCATCACTTATTCCTTTGTTATAATATTTTAGTTCGAATTCTTTCAATTTTTAATCTGTGATTTCAATAGTCATTGACCTTTGTTCATTGTTATTTAACAATTTTTAATTCATCTGATATTTTTTTAAAATCAATATTGTTCATTTCATCATTTCTACACAATTTCGATAGACATTTGTGACTTTTTGATGACATTGGAAAATAATTCAAAAAATAATAATTCTCCGAATATTGATTTTTTTTCAATAATCGTTCCTACAATAAAGCCCACGTATGAAATTGTCTCGTTTTCGTCTCAATAATTAATTCTATTATTCGATGTAATAAAAGATATTTTCTTCCATTCACTAATTAATAATAATTCCTTTCCTCTACTATTTATGTAATTAGTACCTCCTGTAGATTAAAATAAAGATGGTGAAAATTTCCTCAGCATGAAAGAATACTTGCGAACGTGTCTGTGTGTTGAAAAATTTCCAATTCTCTATTCAAATAATAAACGATCCCTTTCACAGTAATTACCGAGTTTATTTTCGCCGAGTTAGCTCATTCACTGAACTCAAGAAAGGGAAAAAATTGTAGTAAGAGAAAAAAAATGAAAAAAAAATGAAGTGAAGTCCCTCTTCGTGTCTTACGAATTTATTCACTCTGCAAATATTCCTGTATTAAATCATTCGTTCCTAAATCCCCTTATGGGACAACCTAAGAAGAAACGAGAATAAAGAAAAGAAAGAAAAAAATAATAATGCGAACTAAAGACGGCAAAACGAAGGAAAAGTGAGAGAGAAAGAAAAAAGTAAAATTTATTGGTTTAGGGAATGGAAAATGCAAATTTTTATTTCACCTTTTCTCCTCACTTTTCTTTTTCTCAGAAGTTTCGTGTTGGGATTTTACAGAAAGAGAGAGAGAGGAGGAAGGGGTGAAGAGTAAAATTATCACCGTTTGAACGATCACCAGATGGTGGATTTCATACACGAAATGAGTGTAGAAAATGCACTTCTCTATTGATTGTATGTTAGCCTATATTAAATAAATCGGATGCCCCGAGGGCGCATTCTATTTGCATATGCGACTCAATACGTGACCCATTGGCTTAAGTTATCCGTTCAATTTCTTATGACGTGATTTCTTGGATAAAAGATTGATAGGAAAATTTTTCACTTCATGCTCCCTTCTGTTCTGAATTTTTACTCTCACGATTTTCGGTAGAGGGAACTCTTCGGGGAATTGATGCTTTGAAGCAATTGTAGGTCACTGAAGGCATCAACTCTGACGCGATAAATGGTGAAAGATAGAAAGAGTAATGAGACGTTTCAAAAACTCCTGCGAATAGAACTCGGAAAAAAATTCGGAACGGAAAATATTTGGAGTGATATTTTTTATGCAGGGATGAGAAAATAGTTTGCGGCCAATTAGCGTCAAGCTTCCGGATATCGGCGGAAATACTGGGCCATGTGACATTGGCCCACTGTTGGCATTTAATATTGACACATAATGTTCTGTACCAGAATTCTATATCAATTTCAAATAATTGAAATCTTTTTATCTGTGTAATTGGCAATTTTATTTTACCATAGTTAACTCTCTGAGGTGAAATCCACTGTCGGTCTATGGTCTTCATTACGCTTTATAGTCCACCTCAACGGATTAGCAAACAAAAATCATTAAATCTTCTCCAATGGAGTATTCGAAAGAAAAATTCTATTCTCCTCTTTTCTAGATATTCACAGAATTGCGAGAAATCCAATAATTTTTACTTATCTTCATAATCTCCTTTTTCTCATTCATTAAAGTCTAAGTACGAAGCACCTGCTGTTCATACGAAGAATATTCATGATGATTTCGAAAATATAACTGTCCTTAGAGAAGAAAAAAACGAAAATTGAAAATTTGTAGGGCGGATTGGTAAATAGCATGGCAACATCGTGGCTCGTAATTGAGGCTATTACGCACACGTGTCATTACCGCACACCGCAGTTTTTTCTTTTTATTACGTTGTAATACTAATAACCATACGAACCAAGCTAAAAAATGATAATAAGAATGACAAAAAAAGCAGGGAACACTGAAAAACAATTTTGTCATTCCTTTCTTTTTCGATATAAAACTCTCCGAACTGTCTGAGCGAAAAAAAAGCACACAAATAAGCGATAATGTGAATAAGATTATTAGGAAAATTGCGGGAAACAAAATTTAAAAAACGACAGAAATCATGAAGGTACATCATTCCGCTGAATTCGAATTATTGATTTCTTACTGGGTAAGTGAACGAAATTCCAGGTGATAGAAAAAAAGAATGAATGATTATACTCATTTCATAAAGCTTAAATATTTTTATGAAAATTTTATAACGGTATAACTTCCGCAATGATATCATAATAAATTTTTTCCCATAGTTTCAATGTCTGCTTTATATGAGTAATCTATAAGGGGTAATCTCCGTCCCCTTGCCACCTCACCCTGCGAGTACTCGACGAGTGGGGGAATTTTCCAACTATTTTTCTCTCCGTGTACTAAAAATCTAAGGATCGAAAATTTTCGTAAAAACTAAGCTCCCATTCAGCAGAGCAAACAGCAGATGCTTATGAAGAACCCAACGAAAAATGAGTGGAACAAAGGAACTCAAGGATGGCAGGTAGATGAGACTGATGAGCACGAGAGACTAGTGGAGTATTTGAGCAAGAAAAAAATTCGTGGCAACGAAATTCAAAGCAGCTCAGGGGGATGTCTTTGGATCGTAAACACGCACTAGTGAAGTAGGCATGAAACGAGTGAGAAGAGGGAAAGGTAGAAGATCAAGGGAGAGCCCGAGATATTGTTGTCAGATTCTACGGGTTAAAATATAACGACGAGATAACAGCGCCGTAAAAGGTGCGTCCCCTGAAGCGATTTGCCGAGGAAGAAAGGGGATCTTAGGAGAGAAAGGTTTGTGCATGTATGCTGATGCATTATGCATTCACAGAAACAAAAAGCAAAGAAAGAAATTCAGGAAGTAGCCTCAGATGAAGCCAGACATATCTAGAGAGTCATCAAGGAATTTTCTTTTCAACAGCTTGGAAAATTTGTATTTGAAAACTCGAATTTGTTGCAGAATATGACACTTCAAGAGATTTTAAAAATAATGAGACGCTTACACTATCAACACTGCAATGAACTCAAACTTTTGATGAAATTCCCTCGGTATTTCTGGCTTTCTTTGTGCGATGATTAAAACTTTCAGAAGAACGTGAATGACTAGAAGATCCTATCAAATTCAGAACCCCAAAACATAAGTTTAAGATAGATTTCAGAGCAACTGAGCATGAACAGCAGAATCGAGGCTAGAGAATGTTGTTGTTAAACTATTTAACTGTCAAAGCACGCGAAAGTTCATCCGCACGGACAATGAAGGAACAAGTAAATCACCATTGTTCGAATGAATGCGCTTATGAATGACGTCACACTAACAGCACATCAACTACTGCAGTCAGGTGATCTCCGGGTCTCTCATTGAGAGAGTCTAAGCCGTTTGAGTGGTAGTAAAAATTGAAAAAGACATTTGTGAAATTCATTCAATGAATGTGAATACATCGAACTTGAGAGTACGAGAGCCGGTAAAAGCAAGTTAATGTGCTTTTTTCTAGTGTCGTAATCAGAAGAATAGTTGACGCGAGAGGAAATTATTTTGGTTTAGCTGATGCATTTTAGTACAACTACAGCTTTCCGAAAGATTTTCGTGCATGATAGAAAAATTTCCACAAAGATATTTTGGGTGTATCGATTGAGCTTATACCAACGGTATTATAAAATCCCACAAAATAATCAGTGAAGGTGACAGAAACATTAATTTTCCACGAGCTCATCAACTAATACGTTGACTTTATTAACATGGAAATAAAAATTCTGAAATGTGAGAAGATGGTAGAAATATTGTAGACCATCAGAGAGATTTTCTGCTCCATAAAACGACCAGATTTCTCACCAAATTCTCGAGTTTGCCATCACATATGACTTTAAGAATATGCAGGAAGAGAAAAAACGTTAAGTAGAGTGAAGTGGTACATTCGTCATTGCAAGTGTCCTCTACCGAAAGGAAACACGGAAAAGTTTGAAATTTTTCAAGCGTAAAACACGTCAAGGCTTTCCTTCCACCCTGTTTTTTCTTATTTTCATTGCTATATGGAACTCACATGGCTCTACGAAAATTTTTTGTCTCTCTTTCTTTTTTCATTTTGATTTTTTATTCATTTTTTGAGTTTTTTCTTTTTTTCATCGCTGCATGGGGTATCCGGCACTCTCGAGTGATACGTGACCGGAATCAGTGACTGGAGTGCCGCTGGGATTACGTAGAAAGGCATAATACACACCTGGGGAGAACCTACTATCCCGGAACTGAATGAGGCCTTCTCAATCTTTTTATTGACGCTCGATAACTTCTCTATTCATTCCCTTCGCTTCCACTTTATTCTAATTTTTATCATTTCTTTGAATATTTTCTCACTATTCTGATCTCTTTTTATTTGGCTCGAGTTGGTATATCAAAAAGTTTTCTCCATTTCTTCTTGACTTTTTGAAGATCTTCAATAAATTTCAATCAGGAGGAATTTTTTGTGAAAATAAAAAAAAATGTTTCCGTTATATCACGAGAAAAAGTCACAGAATGTTCAATAGGTCCCTTGAGTACGCGAGAGTCATCTTTATTGGAAGAGTTTTTATATTCTTGCATAGAATCAGAAATATGATCTCCCTAACAGTGAGTAACGCTTAGGATGAAAAATTACATAAACTTCGAGATGATTCTCGTGTAAAACGAAACTTTGTATTTTTCAGTTCACTATGCTGATCGCTAATGATCAGAAAAATAGGTGATCGAATATTAGACTTTTCACTATTATTGGCTATTATTGGCGCATTGTTGGTGCCAATATTCGGGATAGTGGCTCCGATATTGGACCAACAATGGTTCAGTATCTGAGACCTTCGAAGACTCTTTCAAGTTCATGAAATCGCATAGAATTTCATTTCAAGAAATCTCCCCGAAAAAATACTTCAATTGAACATAATGACGCCCAATGAGTTTGACTGAAGTATTGATTGAAGAGGTGCGAGTAACAAAAGGTTCAATGATGGATTCCTTCAATGATTCAATAATTTGTTCAGAATTGACTCTCGCAGAGTGGAGCTATCACTTCGCAAAACGTTGGCAATCTAACTTTTCGAAATTCAGTTTGGAAGTGTTAAACTGAGTTCCATGGTCATCCTATACGTTTTAACTACATTCACAACTTTGCTACTGAATTCAATTCTCGGCCTATCTTAGTATGAAGTGGTTCAACTATCGACGGAGCATTGAAGAACCAAATCAGAACGACGAACAGCTTATTTCATATGTTCGACGTGCGTGCACTCCCAATTTCAGTTACGGCATTTCTGGAAAATTTTCATGCAGTTAATAAAAAAAATTTCATGAAGATGTTTCGAATGCATCGATTGAGCATTAATTTTTCACAAGCTAATCAACTGGTACATTGTCATCAGAGAGGCTTTGTGATTTTTCACCAAATTCCCGAATTTACCATCACATTAACTGAGAAAAAATATTATCGCGGCAAGAAAATTGACTTGGCTCCCAAAAATCTCGAAATATAGATATAAAAGTTTGTTGCAAATTAATTTTCTAGCCACAAGAATTTGTTTTTCAATGTATGAAAGATCGGTAGCATCTCGAAACGTGAAGGTTTCCGGAGAAATCGAATATCGATATTCAGATCGATTGCAATAACTTTGCTACAACGAGAAGTTGATGAATAATCTTCAATAATCGAAAATTGATTTCCATAAATGTGTGAAAAATAGAATGATGAAAGAGGACCGAAGTTTTGAATCAAATGCTAGTTCAGTATCACAATTTCCGAGTTGAACTGAGTAACTCATTGGCTTGTGTGTTTCAGAAACAGATCCTCATGGAATAACTTCGACTACAATAACAGTCGAGCAAACTTCTCGGTGATAGAGCAATCATGCTGCACCAATCGACATGCAATACGCGGAAAGCGAAGTTACCTAAATTCACAAATAGAGTGAAGCGGAGAAATTCTTTATTGGAATTGGAACTTCATATGCGAAAGTTTGCTCTTCGATGTGGTTAATTTTTTTTCGATGTAAAAGTCGTCATCGAATCGATACATTTGATCATCGAACAACACAGTAGACCGGCAAATTGAAGGTCACAAGAGATAGAATATTCAGGCATTCAGGCATTATTGGCATGTAATATTGGGCCAATATTGGTTACGAATTTCGAGCCTATTTTTAGCTCAAGCTTTAATAAATTTGGTGTTAATTCTGAATTTTTTTACTCTCGGCTGTGTTTCAGGAATTCCACAGATGGCGGAATAGTCATGTTCTGCAATTCAAACGCTCGTGGGAGTCGAATTTGACTTCGAATAAAGGCTAAGATCACCCCCAAAATTGCTCAGAATATTAAACGCTTTTGCACCGTAAATTTTTCACAGTTTAGCTCTAAAAGTAGCACTCTCACTGGTTAAAACTTTGTTCCGAGTTGGAATTAATGATTTCGTGTAATTAAGTGGAGTCCGGGGCATTGTCCACGTAGGAATATCCAGAAATATCTTTCCAGCGAATAGCACAGCAATTTTCATAATGGCAGTTTGTCGATTGTACATTAGCATTGTAAAATCCTTTTAAATATTAAATGGTGGATTTACCAAATGGCATCGTGAAGCGATTGATAACCACTGATGAATATGAAATTCGATGGGAATTCATTTGAGGAGGTTGGGTAACACTTTCAAAGTAATGATAGAATTTGTAAAAAAATTGAAATCGATAAATATTACTTTGCAGATGAATTCCTAGTTTGGAAGCGGAATTCATGAAAAATTGCGAAGTTCAAGGAATTCAAATGTATCTTCCATTTATTGTCTTCTAATAAAGACGCCTATTTCTCCGGCCAGGTGACATCCAAAAAATAGAACGAGTAAAAGCGAATAAAATTGAGAGTTTCCGGAAATTCTCGAGTTTCTGACAGTATAAATCTAGTTATGCTAGGATTTGAATAAATAGGGAAGTTTCAAGAGATTTAAAGTTTCAACCGCATTTTATTATGAGGCACAAAATGCTTGAAAGCTGAAGGGAGAATAATTTTCGGGAATGATAAATAAAAACAGTACATTTTTGTGAATAATAGAATGTACTTAATGTAGATTAAGACGCACGCATCATGTGCATTTTTGAATTTTGGATTTTTTTTTTCTTTAATTTTTAAATTCTATATTTTTGAATTTCAGAATTTTTCAATTTTATATTTTTGAATTTTTGAATTATTCGCGCATCCCGTATCCCGCGTCAATTTCTACCAATGAAATTAAAGTGTGACATGATGTCGATTATCGCAGTTGCGTGGATCCATACGAAATTGTAGATCTTATTGATTACGGAAAATCCAGTTTGACAATCCCTTGAAGATTTGAGTAAAAATAATTTGAGTGAAACAAATCGATACCTTTCTTTCTAGATGTCATACAAAATGCTAATATCATACACTTTTAAGTGGCGTTTCCTGCTGAGGCTCGTGCCAAGCTTTTATTTTTACTTCCATGTAAGTACCATCGCGACATTCGCGAACAATTTGATTCAATAATCAGCAGGTAATCAATTTTGACTTCTATTATTAAATCTCGGAATATCTTGTTTCGTACGACTGCTGGTTATCTGTCGAGGTTAAAAATAACACCGTTCTTGAATTTTTCATGAAACATGAAATTTCTAAGATAATTCTGCCTTAACTCGATTTAAAATGGAGGTTCTGAAATTCAATTTATCTATTGACACTGAATTTTTTTAACAGCGTAGAAACCCAAACCACGAATTCATTCCACCTCTTCAAAAAAAAGTTAAAAAATCTTTCGCGTAAAGAATACGAAAATTTATGCAATACTAAGTTTCCTTCATGTCCTCTGCGAAGATTTTCCTCGAGGAATTCTAAAATTCATTGACTCTGTATAGAATTCTGTCTCATAGTTCTCCTAAAACTTATCTCCCAAAGGACAAAAATAAAAGAGAACAACAAACGGTAACGTAACCGTCGAATGATCGAGAGAGGCTCATTTTTTATTCAGCAAAGGAATCCGGACACCTGGGAACAACGGCGTGAATTTGTTAGGGAATGCATGCATAGCTAGAGAAGCAAAGAGATGGATAGAAAGAGAACGAGAGACAGAGAGAGAGAGAGAGAGGGGGCGATTGTCGTTGAGACGTTGAGTAGTATCTCTCTCCTCGTTCCTCCTATTTCACCTTTTCTCGCAGACGAGAGGAGGAAAACTGAAGGAACAGAGAAATGGTAGAGGCCGAGGGTGTTGGTGGCGGTTGCTGATGAGACTCGTACAGAACAGAACTACTGAGAAAACGGGCCAAAAAGAGAAGAGAAGAGTGAAGGGATGGTGGATGCCAGCTCGTGCCACACAAAATGCATTATGCATTCGGGCGTAGTTCCTTTTACCTAGAAATACTTCCTCTCTCTCTTACTCATCCGACTACAACACAGTGGCCGTGGCCCTTTAATTAGAGAAGGAAAAGAGAGAAGCAATTATCCGTTAGATGGCATACGACCGGTAGTGCGACGGGGGTTTTGAACAGAACAAGAAAGGAAAATTATTTGTATGAATTGCCCCTTCGTTTCTCCACATCGTCTCGTGAAAAACAAATTAATTTTCCTGGTAGATTGTTGAAAATGTGATTAATGAATATGAAAATATCGTGATGCTTTCAATTGTGGATATTGTACTTGATTTTTTTTTAGGAAAATTAATTATGAGAAACAAAGTGATGAATTTTGTGAGATCGTTTATTCATTGTCAGTCATTGTGGTATTCGAATGAAAATTTCACACTGACGAAAATAATCTACTTGCATTTTTCTTGAGTGAGCGGAGAGAAAACTGTACATCAGATATTCCGGAGAATGTTGGCACCCGATGTGACGTTAATATTAGTACGTGCTAAGACCCCAATATTGGGCCAGTTTTGATCCGATATCGCACTCATCATCCTCACAAGAAATTCATAAAGTAAGCTTAAATATTGAGCAAATGACTATTTGGAAGCGAACTCATGGATTTTCATGTAGAGACCATCTTAGGAATGTAATCAAACTTCAATTCCCCTGAATTAAATACAGATTATCTAAAATTCAATCTTGGAGAATTCGAATATTCTATCGTCCACGAAAAAAAAAATCCTGATTCAAGAGTAACTTGGGAGATCGATTGAGAATATCTGAATTTTTGAATGAAGAACATTATGAATTGAGACCAATCATTTTTAGGCTAATAAAGATATGAAGAGTGATAATGATGGATTTTAAATTATTTGATCACGACCTCCATAATAAAAAATCCATAATGTCAGGTCGAGCCAATAGTAATCTTGAGTTAGTAAGATTCTCATCTTAAAAAAAGAATATCGATATTCTTTCACGTTCTCGTGATTTCACTGTGAATGCATTATGGGTCATAAAAGCCCTCGTTAATGAGTTTCAACCGAAAACATGAATAGAAGATTTAAATGTCCTCAACATTAGGTTACTCACCCAATTTTACGGCGCCCTCTGAATCGTTCTCTTACAGACTTAGTAATGGAAATAGAATTGAATCGAAAATCTTGAAGTTTTCATTCAAGTTTTATCAACTCCTTCGAATATTTTAAAATCGTTTCGTTGTGCTGCGTATTAATTCTAACAAAATTAAAATGATTGTTGCGGCATTTTCCTCATAAGGTGAACAAACTATACGAGTCGAAATTTTTCTGCGCGTTTTGCCGTCATGTAGCGTAACACTTTGATGTTAAATTTGCCGCCGAAATCTCGAGGTACGTTGCCAGTATTCAAACGTCAAATTTCAAAATATAAAATTCAAAAATATAAAGTTGAGAAATTTAAAAATCCGAACATTTGAAAGTTCAAAAAATCAAAAATGAAAAATACCAAAATTCAAAAATTCACATGTGCGCGAAGCGGTTTTTCCTTTCCCTGTTTAAGTCGTTATATTCAAAGCAATCTGATATCACGATTAAACGAAAATTTTGTTATCAGGAACCGCCAAGATTTTTTGGTTCCCAAAGGACGGGGCCTCGTGAATTATGAAAGTTTACTACAGTGTTCGAAATCTACCGTTTCCATTTACAATAAAAAATTCGTTCAATATTAATGATATTTCCTCAATAAGTTAACCATCATCCCCTTTCGAATTCTTCCTAAACTCACCTGTCTTCAGTAATTCACGAATCGATAGGTTTTCTCCTACCGGAAAAAGAGGATTCCCATGAGGTAACTAAAGTCAAAAAAGAAGGAAATGAGAAAGCAACCTAAAGAATAGTCCAATCGCCCGGGGCCAACATTGATAGAGAAAACGCCAGCGAAATGAAACTAAATACGTTATATATCACCCAATGACTAGTATATATCGTGAACAGTTGAGAGAAGAATAGCATTTTCTTCTCATTTCCTGGTGAAAATTCTTATCACAAAAGTTAAGTAAAATTAATTAGAAATCCTCATAAGTCGTGAGAAAGCACGATTATTATTGGATTTTCATTGCAGAGGAACGAACACATTTCAGAGAATGTGAACTAAAATTTCTTTGAATTTTATGAACAATCATTACTGTTGTGCTAATTAAATTCATGATCACATTAGATTCAGGCGTTGTGGCTCATCTAGAATTTAAGCACATGTGTAAAGTGTATCACCTTATAACCAAGCCATAATCTCCCGATGGCAATGAGAGAATGCCAAAGTTGATGAACCGATGGTTCAATGAGAGGAAGAGAGATAGAAATGGTAAGTCGTAATCCGTTAATGGCCCTTGGCCACGTTTCGAATCAGCAGAATCATTCGGACAGCCCTGGGGATAAGCTACCCGTTCCTATTTTCCAAACACCAGCACTTTTATGGTGCTTTCAAGCTGATGAAGCACAATGGTATTCAGTAGCAACAAACAATTCTTAATTAATTTAGATGATTAGTCGAAAATTTATTTATCAAAGTGCTTCCCTCTAATCCTATAAAATGAGTTAATTCATCTTTTACCGCGTTTTCTGACGGAAGAATTTTTTTATTTAAAACGGAAATTGAAATGCGCAGAATACCTCTCCAGGTGGGTGTGAATTCCCATGTAACCATTAAATTGCAGACATGTTAAGTGTTTGGCAACTATTGTATGAAGTTCAAATGAACGAGTATTGAAGAAATATGATGAAAAAGAGTGAAATTAAATTTTCATTTCCGGAGTCCAAAAATTGCTTTAAAAATAAAATTGAATGATACTCCCAACCTGGCAGCTCACCATCACAATTTTCACAATTATGAAAACTCTCCAAGCCCGATAATTTTCCAATTAGGTTTAGCACACTAGGTGGCAGACTTGTCTGAACGAATTTCGTAATTATGTGAAAGTAAATCACCAATAAACTCGACTAAAAATTCAAATCCACAACACCGGTTCTTTCTAGAATATAAATTTTCCAAAAAGCCCAAAGTCCCCACAAAATCGCAATCATCAATATCGACTCAAGCAATTATATTGAAACATCAATGAAATACTTTGCAAAGTAGGAACATTTTTTATTTTCACCACAACACGAATGAATACTGAAGCACTGTAAGCTGTTTGGCTTTGACCATCGGTCTGGTTACGGTCTGTCATACGCGATTTAGTAACACCCGTACCACATGCCTGATACTCGATAGTCATAAACGCCCACCAATTTATCGCTTTGAAAATGAAAGAGGATAAAAAAAAATATCTGAACTGGAATTTATCATAGGGGCATAAAGTTGAGCTCAAGGGATTTTCGATGGGCTTTGAAAGATTTTTTATTATATTAGAAGTGAATCGGTGAGTTAATTATAAGCTCGCTCTTATCACTGGTTTAAATTTACGTATTTACGTATTCACATTTCACGTATATTCATATTCGTTTCATTTTTTTTCTTCAGTTAAATAATTTTCTGTACGCGCATGATGAAAAATGAGAGCATAATTCGAACTTTCCGAAGAGGAAATATAGAGTAAGGCTTTTCCTCATTTTTCTATCAGATACAAAGCAATCTCATTTAGCTTATAAAAAACTCATTTTTCTCAATAGCTCAGAGAATCTAAAGAGTCAAACCGTCGCTTTAACCCCTTAATGCAACCGGAAATTTGTCAATTTCCCCACAAACTCCATTCCCATCTTCGGTTAGCGTTCGACAAATGCTGTTGCTCTCCCTTCTAGGGGATATAACCAATAAATGAATAGAGAGAAGAAGAAGCTCCTAAAAAATTCATAACAATTTCCTCAAAGAGAAAACAAAGTGGGAAAACAAATCTCCAAGTGGTCTGCTATAACTGAATACATATTACGTTTCCCCTTGAATTTTTTCGGCCCGTCTTTCTCACTGACGCGATCTAGCTACCAACATGCTTCGAGAGAATCCAATGCATTGTATGCCTCAAGGGGATGTTCGCCACTGTTGGCTATCAACTTAGGGTGAGTTGTATAAAATCGGCTGGCTAACTTCCAAGTAACTTTAGAGTAACTCGGAGAGAACTTCGGTCTGAGTTTTGGTGAGTAGAAGAAATATTTGTAGGATGGTCAGAGATTCAAAGGTTTCTCGAGAATGCACGGGATTAGGACTAGTATTACAGAAATCCAGAAAACAAAAATTTCATATCATCAAAAAATTATAGAGATACCTGATTCAGGTTTCCAGAGAAACGTGAATTCCGTTTCTCAAGAAACGAAGATCACGTTTCCAAAGAAACGCGAATTAAGTTTCAAAACTACGGAATTCAGGTTTCCTTCAACGCCCGGATGCCCAGAATCGTAAAATACGTTTCTTCTACTACACGAATCCGGTATATTTTTTTTCCGTGTATTTTCTTATACTAGGAATATATTTCGCAGTCTATTATTAGCAATATATTGCTTTTGAGAATGAGCGACGCACGTAAGAATAATTTCAGTTATCATCTCCAGTTTCTTCTTTGTAATTCGATATTACTATTAACAAATGTTTTGGTATACGGATGTGCGTCCGCTGAAGAGAAGGAATGAGGAAGGATTCCTGTCAAAAAGATATTACGAAATTTCACCATCAAACGAAAAACTTCCATTTGGTAGAATAGCATATTCAGGTAGCCGGAAAAGTCTAAATTATTCCATTTCCAGTGTGAGCTTGAGAGCTATTCGCATAATTTATGAAGCGTAAACGAGTAAGAGAAGATCGCTCGAGTCTCTAGAATCTAACAGATAACGCAATGCTCGAGTTCAACACCAAGATCCATACGAAAATTGAATGACAAATGCGACATGAAATTGACGATTTCGTTTTCATTATTACTTTCTTTTCATCTATTACGAGTGATAATATTTAATAGAATGGACTGAGCGATTGAACTTCATCAACTGTCGAGGGGGAAAATTGTTTTGAGATTGAAATTGAATTTTCATGAGAGTTTTAATGAGATAAAAGAGTAAAACGGACGATTCCCTCGTTCTTTCTCTTTTTTCATCATCTGCATGTGAATGTTATGAGATGAGAGGGAAAGAATGGCAGGAAATAAGAGATTCACGAGATAGAATGAAATTTGAGGAGAAAATTAATAACTTCCATTCCCAGTATTTTTCCTATGCATCGAGAATCCAATATAAGTCACCTATGTTATTTTTGTGTCTGTTCTCCATGTTTCTGAGGGAAAGCCCTTTAAGGGTTATATGAATATATACATCCAGGGATTTATACTGTCGATGCCGTAGGATATATTGTGTACAACTCCTGAAACATGGAATCTGAGTATATGTATATATATA